>WHPX01001130.1:0-117500 GCA_011057435.1 Actinia equina
CGCCTAATGCTTCGCGAGCGTTGAAGGGCGAGCTAAACAACTTGTCGCGGCAAGCTTAGTGTGCGGGGAGCTTTACTGGTTGAATAAGGTCAGGAACCACGGAAAATCGGCTGTGATTGACGGTGATTTTAACTGACGGTTATCAAACGTAAACTGAAAACAATACAATCAATGAACTAATTACTAAATGATAGGATTACAAGATAATAGAATCACGCATAAAGAATAACATGCGCTCCGATCATAGTTTTAGTATGACAAACTCTAAAAGGTTAAGAAACTAAAGGTACAAGTAAAATGATACTAATATAGTTTTTGATAACATAGCAATCAAATGACTACTATAAACTCTTGTGAATACTAATATAAATGATGCGATTTTGGTTATGCCTTAGGGTGTGCCACTCCAAGCGACGTGAAAATGTACTAGCGATAATGAGATCAATAAAGGCTTTAGACTTAAGGGTACAGATTTAAATGTATAAATACAGATATAGGCCTGGCTTTGTAAATTGAATGCTTGTTAAGCAATAGAAATCTCAGGGCGTTGCCGTGTGCTTGACTAAACACGGTATAAACCATAGACGGGTCTTATAAAGTAACTAAAAGGCTATTATGCCCGAGGCTACGGCTTAGACAAGGTGTAAAGCTAATTACTGTACTTACACATCTGTTCCCGCTTGCACTCTAAAGGGCCAGGGGGTTACTTTAACTACTTCTTCCAACAGCTTCCAAATATGCGACTCTATCGTGGACGATTCAACTTAACTAAACTAAAACTGGGAACGAAGCTAACATTTCCTGTCGGTATTACATGTGGCATAGCTTGTGACGTAATTGAGTAAATATGGTGTGGCAAATCAGAATTAACATGCAAATAATCAAAGACAGAGGAGCCTCGATTCTATGTTTCTAACAGCGTTGAAATTTTCTTCGCTGAGATAACTCCTGCCAACTAAGTTCTTTAAGGGCCTCAGAAGAAGAAGACCAAGGTGGTCTGTTGAGTATTAATTTAGCTGCTTTATTGTGGAGTATCTGGAGCGAGTTCATTAGGGTCTTATTATTCTTATCACCCCAGACAATTGATGCATAGTCCAGCAGGGGAACTATCATCGTCATGACAAAAAGCTTCCTCGCATAGATGGGTAACAAGTGTCTAATACGTTTTAATACCCCAAGGCGCTGTGCAATCTTGGAGTTTATCATCTCGACGTGATCATGCCATGTGAGATGTTGATTAATGATTATACCAAGATTTTAAACTCTGTAACGTTCTCGAGACTATCTTGATCCACCACTAGCTGCACATCCTGAAAATGCTTCACCTTAACCCGGCTGCCAAGGATCATGAATTTTGATTTAGTAATATTCAGAGTAAGCTTATGCTCATATAGCCAGGAAGATATACTCTGAAGGTCATAGTTAAGCTTACGTTGTAAATCAGCGGCAGAGGTCTCAGGACAGTAAAATGCCATATCGTCAGCAAACATCGTCATCTTGGAAAACTTGAGGGTAGATTCGATCCCATTGATGTAAATCAGGAAGAATAATGGTCCAAGTATACTCCCTGTGGTACGCCAATGGACACCTTGGCTTCGGGAGAGATGGTATTACCACACACAGTTTTCTGGGTTCGTCCATTGAGGTAAGAATTGAACCATGACAAATTTTTTCCAGCTATACCCAAGTTCTTTAGTTTCCTTATAAGGAGTTCGTGGTTGACGGTGTCGAACGCCTTTTTAAGGTCCAGGAAGACCGCACCAGTAACTTTGCGCGCACTGTCCATATTATTTAGGATGTAGTCTGTAAAGTTAATCAGAGCTGTAGTTGTTGATTTGCCCAGTCGAAATCCAAACTGACACGTGGATAGTAAGTTATTATGCTCAAGGTAATTACTCAGTTGTAGGTGTACAGCTCTTTCAATGATCTTACTTACAGTGGGCACAATTGAAATTGGTCGATAATTATCCTTTGATAACTTATCACCTCCTTTGAAGAGCGCTGAGACCTTGGCAGATTTCCATAATTTAGGAAATACACCGTCACTAATGGACTTGTTGATCAGTGATGTTAATACAGATGAGATGACAGGACAACTATCCTTTAACAGACGCGCACTAAGTTTGTCAAGTCCCACTGCTTTATTTGTTCGGAACTTTGCAATGGTTTGAGAAACAAATCCCACATCAACAGGAACCAGCTTGAAGTGGAGTTGTTGACTGTTTGCTGTAGAGAACGTAGAGGTAGTGCAGTGTTTAAAGGCTTTGGATAACTTTTTCCCAAAGGAAATGAAAAAATTATTCATGATCTTCGCTATTGACGCACTGTCAGTGTGGACTTTGCCATTGTCAAAGTTTGAAAACACAGCAGATTTCTTTGAATTTGGTAGAACATTCTTAATGGCTTTCCACATTTCACCCCCATCGTTTTTAGCCTCTTCGACTAACTTACAGAAATATTTGGACTTGAGATGTCTTTCTTAATTTCTTATACATTTTCCAGTGGTAATCACTAGTTTGAGCTCGTGCCTTTTTGTAGTGATAATCTCTATCACGTCTGATCTCTAGTAGCTTTGTTGTTACCCAAGGGTTCTTTGTTCCTTTAGCTCGCTTGAATTTTAATGGCGCATGGATATCTGCAACGCCTGAAAACAACTGGTCCCAGAGGAGAACCGCATCGTCAATATCATCAACACTATCAATAACTGACCATGGTACTTGAGATAGATCTTTAACAAAGGACTCTTTATCATGATTTTTAAATGAACGGTATTCAAATTTTTTTGGCGGAAGCTTGGGTACACCGCTCTTCATTATGCAGAAAGTAAGACTGTGATCACTTAATGTTGAATGAATGACTCCACTTTGGACAATTCGATGACTGTCGCTTACATAAATTAAATCAATCAGAGTTCTTGAGTTCTGTGTTATTCTTGTGGGTTCACTGACAATCTGTTTCAAATCATTTTCGATGGCAAAAGATCCAAGTAGCGTCTTGTTGGGATTATTCCTGGAAAGTTGATCAACATTAAAATCACCTAGAATCATTATAGACAACTGTTCAGTAATGGCAGAAAGACTTTCATTTAATGAATTAATTAGGTCAGCTACGTTCAGGTCAGGAGGTCTGTAAACAGAACCCACAAGAAGCGGTTTACATTTTGGCCGTGTGATCTCAATCCATAAATGTTCTGAGGCATTTGATTATAGTAGATCAGGTCTCGCGATGAAAGGTATATTTTCACGAACGTAGAACATTACGCCATCCCCACAACTCTTTAACGGGTTGGATGGATCTTTACATGCAATCGAGTAACCAGAAATATTAATTTCATCGTCAGAAATATCCCTAGTTAACCATGTTTCACTTAGAGCCAAGATATCTAGGTTGTAGTCAGACAGTAGATCTCGAACGCCGTCCAATTTATTCAATAATCTGTTGATATTCAAATGAGCGACTCTCAAACCTCTCTTTAAGCGTGGTTTAGATTGAAGATGAACTTGAGATTGAGCTGTTATATTATCATAGGAAAAATCGCCACTATCCGCTTCTTGAAAAAACGGAAACGTACATTTGGAACACGACCAAGCTGCAGAAGGCTGGCAGAGACTGATATACTCATCCCTTCCCATATGAATACACTTAGCGTGATACCAAGTATCACAATCATCACATTGCACTGCTCGTTGATTCTTACGACATCCATTTGAACATAGCCCACATGGGTCTGTAATGGGGCCAGGATTGGAGCTCACATCACCAGCAAGAAGTACCAGCGAGGCAACCAAAGTTATATTTACCAGCTTGAGTCCCAGATTGACTTTTAAAAATGGCGGCAGTCCTACGGTGGCTGAACATGAGCGGCGCCAACCTGGCGAATTTCGTCCTGGATATACTTTCACATCTGAACCACTACTTGCTAACAGAAAGTGAGCGTTCTGAAGACCATTATTAGGCTTTAAAGATATAACAAGCGTTAAAACCACTAAAAATATTAAAAAATACGAGGAGCTCGTAAGCATACGTCTTAACGCCATTGCAGTCATGCGCGGCCTGATCCTGTGTCTGTACGATAAACAGGATGCATCCTGGTCTAACTTGGGTATGAACATGAATAGAAAATTTATCTGTGATGTTTGTACCCAAGCTACACCACAATGCACCCTGTTCCTTTTCCCAGGTCTAGCTTTCATCAACACCATATAAGTCATGATGAACAACAGATAGTTGTACCCAAGCTACACCACATTGCACCATGTTCACTATCTCAGTAAGGGATCTATATTCTTTCTATGTTCTTTCTTGATTTAACGACTATACTTCATATGATGTATTCCTAATATGGCGATGCCAGTCACATTTTCCACAGATATATATTGCGCGACTCTATTCCTTATATGGAAAAGTAAAACTGATGTTGGACCAATCAGGTTTGATATGTGGACCAATCAGGTTCCATGTCCTTATATGGCGAAGGCCTACACATGATGTTTGAAAGAGTTGGTCTCAACACCGTGCTGTCACCCTTGCATGTGATGTCAAAGCAGCTCAATAGACCCCTTGTATGTGACGTCAAAGCAGCTCAATAGACCCCTTGTATGTGACGTCAAAGTAGTTCAATAGACCCCTTGTATGTGACGTCAAAGCAGCTCAATAGACCCCTTGTATGTGACGTCAAAGTAGTTCAATAGACCCCTTGTATGTGACGTCAAAGTAGTTCAATAGACCCCTTGTATGTGACGTCAAAGCAGCTCAATAGACCCCTTGTATGTGATGTCAAAGCAGCTCAATAGACCCCTTGTATGTGACGTCAAAGCAGCTCAATAGACCCCTTGTATGTGACGTCAAAGTAGTTCAATAGACCCGTTACATGCGAAGTCAAAGCAGCTCAATAGACCCCTTGCATGTGATGTCAAAGCAGCTCAATAGACCCCTTGTATGAAACGTCAAAGCAGGTCAATAGACCCCCTGCATGTGATGTCAAAGCAGCTCAATAGACCCCTTGTATGTGACGTCAAAGCAGCTCAATAGACCCCTTGCATGTGACGTCAAAGCAGCTCAATAGACCCCTTGTATGTGACATCAAAGCATCTCAATAGACCCCTTGTATGTGATGTCAAAGCAGCTCAATTTGAAAGACATGGTTTCCATTGTTTTGCGTTGTTGTCATTATTCTTTTAGCACCGAGGTTTTAGGAGACGCATTGGATATGAATAAAATGCTAGCACGAATCTTGTTCTGTAAAATGCTCGGACTTGAAATTCTCATTTAGGCACGTGTTGCAACACCACCAGCCCTTCACGTGGGTCACGCCCTGTTGACCTGAAGATAAGAAAAAAGATCGTTGCGAGCAGGATTCGAACCTGCGCGGGAAAATCCCATTGGATTTCGAGTCCAACGCCTTAACCACTCGGCCATCGCAACTTTCTTGAAACTAAATAGAAAAGAAAATGGTATAAATACCATTCAAATATATTTCGCCGTAGCCATAGATATAGGATAATTGTCACGTGATCGTCAAACAGCCTAATTGTTACGTCACTTCCGGCGTCTGTATTAGAACAAGAAAACGTCGAGAACTGTGTGCACTGTGAGTTTGGTATTCCACTTCTCAAGCTTTCGAACCGCATTGATTCATTCATTATACTGTACCGTTTACCACTCAATGACACATTCGACTATAAAGTGTGGGAGAATTGCTAAACGGGACGTGCGCAAATGCGTGGATTCCAAACCGATAAGATAAAGCATGTATTGTAACCAAAATGTTCTCAATCTTTTAACCTCCACCTGAAACAATCAGAACTTAAAGAACTGCTTTTCATTTCGGACCAGAAAGTCCTTTTTCCATACAACTGAGTCACACTTTAAAGCTCTAGTGTGTTCAACATGTCTGTGTCAAAGAAAAATAGCTAATTTTCCGCTTCAAAGCAAGAACAATCTTCAGAGTTAGGAGAAAAAGGTAAAAGATCGTTGCGAGCAGGATTCGAACCGCTCGGCCATCGCAACTTTTTTGGCTGCGTTCTAACTAAAAGTTAAAGGATTCCAGGCAAACCTTATTTATGGTAACCATAGTATTATATCCTCACTGAATCCATTATCACTTTATTTATGCCTCAAATCTTATAGTTCAGCAAAGGTGCTTTGCTCATCGGGGAGACCTAAAAATTAACAGGCTAAAGACAAATACCTTTCGTATCTTGCGCGAAAACAACTATTGATTAACTAAGTAAACGAGTAAAAATAATGCCAAGTTTATTATGAAATATGAAATTTAAAATTAAGAAGTTTTTAAAATTGTTTCCAATATTCAAAATGTCAACTTTTCCTTTATGTTATCTATAGTTAGATAAATAACTCTACATTCTTCACGCAATTGCTGTGCTAAGTGCTCAACATGAAAGACCGACTACTAGAGATATCATAGATCTAAAGAACCACAGAAAGAATACTGTTAGAGATATCATATATCTAAAGAGCCACCGAGGGAAACCCTTTTTTCCCTCCCATGTGTACTTTAGTTTGTCAGTTAAAATTGCGCGCGCGAAATCGTACAATCATCCCTAAAGCAAACATATGACGTAAAAAGAAACCAGTTGTTTTAGTCGCGTTCCTAGATTGAGAAATAAACTGTCAAACGGTTAACTAGGTCGAGTTGGCATCGCAGTGCATCTTGGGATTGGTTTATTCTAAAGTTGCTGACACACGGTGCAACATTGCATACATCAGGACTGTTGGAGCGTGTCTACCCCAAACTTGTCATGCAACAAATCTGAAGTTGAATCGCGCTAGCTACTCTTGCAACATTGCGCGCAACAAATTTCATCATGTGAACATGGTTGCAACATTACCTGCAACATTTGGAAATTTCCAGCCAATCAGCTTGCACCAAATTCATAACTGCTGACTAAATACCTTAACATAGAAGGCTGACACAAGTGATGTTGCGTGATTTTGTTGAAAAGTGTGTCGATTCAAATGCGTTGCAAGGTTGCGTGTAATGTTCCACCGTGTGTCAGCGCCTTAAAAGCTTTTTTGTTGTTCAATAAAACAGTTCCACAATGCACTGCAATGTCAACACGATCAATAACTCCACCCAATTTTTTCTCAACATCGGAATAGCTAAGTATGAATTCACCATTATCCCGCTAGACATCACGTGGTATAAGTTGTATTGGATTGTGTTACCATCACCAAAAAGGTCGGACATGGATAGCGCGAAAGTGGTGAATTCGAAAATGGCCTACTGAAGACAGTCTATTGCAACTGAAGACGCTCTTAAAGTGTGAAGCACACCACAGCAATATTGCCAGCAGGAGTCGACTGCTGGTTCCAGAAATATATGAAAAACTTTGACATACTTTGATTAATTAAGCTTTTAGTTTTTACATGCAGATCTAAAACTGAGTATGCCTTTGTCACTAACTGCTTATGTCGCTAACCGTGAGTACTCGATAACATTACAAGGCAAGCAAGTGATTATGTTAAACCGCTGAAGCGCTTCTATGTAATAGACATTGCCGCTGATACATATATTTACATAAAGGTTGTCGGTGCCAAAGGAGATAGGATGGATAGACGTTAGATCATTAAAAGGAATTATGGGTAAACAACTAAACAATCATGAATAAACGAGGCCTTTAAAATGGTTTCGTCAACTACAAACAACACTGCGGGATCATCTCAACTCTAACCTCCGTGTTCTTGACGACGATCAGAAGACGAAACACCAGCCATTGAACTATTTTTAAGTTTTCAAATGACCCATCTCCTATATCCCCTATTGCCCATCATTGTTCGCTGGCAACATTAAGGAGGCCCAACATATAAATGAACGATTGATTTGACAAGTTAGTCCATTTGAACTGCGGAAATAGGGAGATAGTTTAAACATTTTTTTACACATTGTGAAGCTTTACAACCCAGCTCCAGCTGAAAGATGGACTATTCGTGCCAAACTTGCCAATTATGATGATGATGATGATGATGATGATAAAATGTTCTCTGATTGGTTCAAGTTCCCTGACATGAACCAATCAGCGTGGATTATTATTTTCCCGCTCTTTTCATCACGTGACTGGTTGGTTGGAAGTTTTTCAAAGTTGGTTTTGTTCTTTGTTCTTCATCAACCAAGAATTTCTACTGGATTATTGCTCTCTTCCCAACAGTTTACTGACTTACACAACCAACCACATTGCAAGTAAATACCTCAATTACTAAACCTATTTACATCTGCTTCGAGGAGCCTGGAAAAGTTATGGAAAAATCGCTTGTTTTCAAGAATATGTCAAACTGCTAAAATGTCCGCAGTCAAGACCTTCGTTTAGTCAGTGTTTTGTCTTCTTTGATCTGATGTGAAAAGACCCAGGAAAAGAAAAACCAAACAGCAAGGAAAGTGTGTTTTGTTTTTTAGTCTTGTTTTAAGTATATAGAATTTGTTCTAAATATCGGTGTCATTTATTTTCTTTCAGAGTCGAGGTGAGCTGAACAAAGACAAGTAAAAAAGGGTGAGCTGAATTATTGCTGATCCTCACATTGAAAAACTAGATAACTATGATTATTGAACCACATTAGACTAGAATTTTTTCTTGATTTACTCGGATCATTCCAGCTTGTATTAGTCGTGTAGTGTTTTCTTCGTCCATGTTCAACTAAAGTCTTGTACAAAACAAGCCATCATTTGCCGCCATTTTTCAACACAAGTTTGTTGACTTCAAAACAAAACATAACCAACTCAAAATACTATTTTATCAATCAAATGCTCTAAAATAAGAATTAATATCGATGTTATCTTTCTTATCGATAAGAAATATTATGATTTGACAAAGAAAACAAGTATTTTTGCTGTTGTCCGTATTTCAAGTCCAACTCACTTTGTTCAAAATTTGAAGAAAAAAATGAATATTTGTCAAAAAAAGTCTCTTTTAACTTGGTTGAATAAAAATATTGATGAAAACAAACTTGTTCTTGTATTGATATCAAACTACTGGACATTTGTCAAGGGATATTTTTGATTTTCAATGGATTTGTTTGAATATTTGTTGAGTAAAACATAAATCAACTTACAATCAACTACAAAAATAAAACTACAAGAATTTCTTTATTATTCAATAAAATATGATATTATTTACAAAAACAGATTATATTCTACTCGTTTATTATGGTTTCATTCAATATTCTCTACATATATGAGTTTTATTGATCTAAATATACAACACAACACCAGGGATCTGTTGTTGTTCTAGAGACCGTTTACATTCACTTGTTATGTTATTATTCCATAAGTGTAACACTTTTACACGACAATCATCACGTATTAATACTGAACACAGACACTGAGCACCAACATCTGTTATATTATTATTATCTAGTCTTAGGTGTGTTATCTTAGTACGAGGCAACATGTCACATATTATTTTAACACATTCATCGTCTAAATTACAAGCAAACAGCGACAGTTCATCAACAATAGAAATACGAACAAGAGAATTACACAACATTCTGATCCCTGACGCTGATAAAGATGACCTACTAATGAACAATATATTAACAATGAATGACTGTGTAAATGTTGGATGTTGTTTAGTTTTTTCTGCGTTGACTAAATTCACTATATCTAATAAATAACTTATGTACAAACAATCGATATCCGTTATTCTACTAAATCTAATCCTCCCATCCCTATCACAGTATATGTGTTTAAGGTTATTTATTACTCTGGTAGAAAATCCATCGTCTTTGTACTCGTACAGACAGGATAAAGTTAGCAGTTTATTCCTCTTATCGTCTTCATTCCCTGGTTTGATATTTTCTATCAACTTTTCCATCAGTTTTTCATCTTTTTCTCTTGAAAACATTCCCGCCATGAACATGAATGTCACATCGCTCGTTTTCTTTTTCTCTGGGATTTGTTTTTTCTCTACAAACAAAAAAGCACACAGAAATTCTTGAATCGTTAAGTGGGTGAACGTAAATTCAAGTGGTGGTTTCTCGAATGGAGATTTTTTAACGCCAGGACAACAGTCAAGTAATCCACTCGCTTTCAGGTTTGTTATTTCTTCATCGTTAAGATTGAATTCTTTCATATCATTTTCGTTGAAAATATATTTATCTTCCATCATTAAATTCACCGCTAGTTCAGCTAGTTTATGTAATATTTCTTGTACTTTAGTTTCTTCCATTTCTTCATATTTAGAAGAGGAATGTTTCTTGATAAATACTTTGATTACTTCATGATAAAGTTCTGTTCTTGTGACGGGTAGTTTTTCTGTGGTTTTGGATTTAGTCATGTACCATTTAATATAGTAGCACATTAGAAAACACATGACAGGAATGTGACCAAAACTTAAAAGAATTTCATTCGTTTTGATGTGATCAAGTGCTTCGTTCTTCATGCTTTCGTTCTCTTTAAAATATTTTTGGATGTATTCTAGCACTTGAAGTGAAGAAAATCCTTGAATGTCACATCTCACATCAAAGACAATTTTTTTTAATTCCTCGGCTTCGCCAGGCCTCGACGATAAAAGGACCACTGCACCGTTTAACATCTTTCTTTTCATGATTTTGGCAATCAGAGCAGGAACAGGTATTTTTTCATGAGGGTCGTTTGGATATTTTGTCTCAAAGTCCCCGGTGATTTTCTCTCGATGCGGTTTATACTCATCATACCCATCAAAAATGATGAGCAGCTTCTCAGGATTTTCAATCATGTACTGCAGTAATGGCTCGTCTATCACCGAGTGCTCGTTCAGTAGGGAGGACCGATTTAAGATATCACGTAAGTCAAGCCTTTTTTCTTCTTCTTCTTGAAGTTGACAGAATGTCAACAGGAACACAAACTGAAAATCGGGTACTTTGGTATTTTCTTGACCTTCCTCAAACAATCGGTTATGCGACCAATCCCGTACCAGCTTACGACAAAAGAGGGATTTCCCAATTCCTGCTTTCCCCGTCAACAAGATAGATTTAGGATTGGTCGTGCAAGAAGCTTCAGATTTCTGATCATCATTTTCCGGGCAAAGAAACATTTCTGAACAGTTCACGAGTTTTTTACTACTTGCTTGAACTTCATCCGATTGCCTCCTTCCAAATCCCCTTTCTTCAGGTTCCTCGAAGTGTTTTGGACCGCGTTGGATAGTCACACTCGTAAAGATGTCATCGGTTCTAATTTTCTTGTCTTCTTCCTCTGACAACAGAAAATCGGTTTGCTGTTTAATGGATGACTTCAGTTTTTCTGTATATTCTGAAAATCAAAATACAACAATTTAACGCCCAAAAGACAGGAAGAAAAGGTAAGAATAAAATATCTTATAAAAATGTAGTAAAATGTGTACCCCCTACAATATCTTACAAATAAAAATGTACCTCCTTCTTCATCATAATTTAGAAAATGTTATGCTCAGTATACTGAAATTAAAAGTCACCTTTTGGCATGAAAACCTATGGCCGTACCCTCATACTTTGTAATTATAAAAAATTTACCCCCCCCCCCCCCTCATTTCAAATGATCTTGAAATTTGTACCCCCCCCCCCACCCAAGACAGAATAAAATATCGGTCCCTATTTAACAATTATACCTGCAGCCCCAATGCTTAACAAAGCAATGGCCAATGAGGCTGAAGTCAGAATGGGCTATTGACTGGTATCATGAGGGTGTGTGGTCTGCTATTATATTGTTTTAGTATAAACTTTCTGGGTTGTTTTAGTTTTCAAAACCACTACTAGTGGTCTATCACTAACAGACCACTAGTAGCTCAACCAATCAGAGCACAAGATATGCAATAGACTATTATACTGATAAAATATATTCTTTTTGTATTACACTTATCATTTTTGTTAATTTACGATGCTGACATATTACACTTTCTAGAGATCCACATGTATCACTGTTAAATGCCTTTCAATATTTATTGAAAATGGGTTATGGGTGAAAAAATTTTAGTGAAATAATTGAAGAGTTATATATAGGAGAGCCATTTAAATGTTGAAAATAAAAAGGGGATGCTGAAAACAAATTGGCATATTAATGTGGGGGAGGGAGTAGTGGGGGTTGGAGGAAAAATATTTTTTCTATTTTCTCACCCATACCCCTCCCCTCCGATAAATAAAGAATGGTCCCTTGATTATTTGTTATCCATTATTAGACTATTGTGAAACCACAGGGAACCCATTACACTACACCCCTCCCCTCTGATAAATAAAGAATGGTCCCTTGATTATTTGTTATCCATTATTAGACTATTGTGAAACCACAGGGAACCCATTACACTACACCCCTCCCCTCTGATAAATAAAGAATGGTCCCTTGATTATTTGTTATCCATTATTAGACTATTGTGAAACCACAGGGAACCCATTGCACTACACCCCTCCCCTCTGATAAATAAAGAATGGTCCCTTGATTATTTGTTATCCATTATTAGACTATTGTGAAACCACAGGGAACCCATTACACTACACCCCTCCCCTCTGATAAATAAAGAATGGTCGGACCCTTGATTATTTGTTATCCATTATAAGACTTTTACTACAATAGACCAGTTTCGAATTCCAAATTACCGCCGTGTTTCTTGATTACAGACTCATTTACTCAGGGTTAGCCTTGAGTTTGTGCAGATCAATATTCATGTGTTCCAGTCAAGCTCCATCGAGTTTCAAAGTTTTTGTATAACTGTTGAAGTTGTGCATTCTTTACTTTACTGTTGCTTAATTTCTGAATATTTAGACACTGTAACGAGGCTAACCCTGAGTAAATGAGTCCGTAATCCAGGAACACAGAGTTAATTTGGAATTTGAAACTGCATGATCTATTGTATCTCCATCTATTTTCTCAAATGTTGAGTATATATTTTTGTAAATTTTGCAATATTCATATGAAAAACTACTGTGCAATCAATCAATTGTGGTCATTGCATTTGAGGTTGAAGTGAAAGAAGAATGAACAATTGTTACAAACACTACAAGATCTGACCTTTACCTAGTGCTCTTGAAGAGAGATCTTTCTCTTCAGGTCTGTCCCCTGAAAAATAATTTATGTTCCATATAAGTATCCATTAATGATCATCATATCCTTAAATGATCATCATCATTATTCATGTTTATCATATTCAAGAGTGTTATCACTGTATAAAACTATTAGTAAAGAAAATCATTCAAGCAAAATATGAATAATTATACAGCCACAGAACAGTCTCAGTTTTAGTGATTTTATTTGGCCTGTCAAACAATGTTGTATAATAAGTGACTAAAAGTAAAACTAAAACAAACAAAAAACTGCAAAATTTGTGACTACTTCTGTGCATTATGTTGACTATTCTTTCACAGGCCAAGGATAATCACTCTTATGACAGTCTAACATATACCGGGGGGGGGGGGGGGGTACTACCACCCCAACTTGGGTAGGGGTGTGCCGCCAGGACTTCAAAACTCTGACCCTATCCCAGACCTAAAATTTTGATTTTACATACCCTACCCCAGACTAAAACTAAATATTGTACACCCTATCCCAGACTAAAAGACAGTTTTTCAACAGATTGCAATCAATATTTACTAACGTTTTTATTGTTTTTGTGCCGGCAGAAAGTGTAGCCTATTCCCCAGACAAAAATGACCAAAACATTAACCCTATCCCAGACTAAAATGATACCCTATCCCAGACAAAATGTAAAAAAACGATACCCTACCCCAGACCCAAAAGCCAAAAAGCCAATACCCTATAGGGCGGCACATACCCGTATAGCAAATATAGGGGAGTACCCCCCCCCCCCCTGGAACATATGAAACACTCACTCTAACTGACATCTTACACACCATAACCTGACTGGACCATTACAGTCACTATACCAACCACTTCATGTCATATACATGTCCTACCACTCTAACTGATGACATCTTACACACCATAACCTGACTGGACCATTACAGTCACCATACCAACCACTTCACATCATATACATGTCCTATCACTCTAACTCTCAAAAGAGGACCAACAAACAATATTGTGTTAAAGTCAACTAACCTTCTATATGACTTTCAAGAATTTTTCTTATCATGTTTTGTCCTTGTAGTAGTTTGGCCTGACCTTCTGCACTATTCTTCTGTCCTTGTAGCAGTTTGGCCTGACCTTCTGCACTATTCTTCTGTCCTTGTAGCAGTTTGGCCTGACTTTCTTCAATACTGACTTGTCCTTGTTGCAGTTGTTCTAATTTGCTGTTAACTGTTTAAATTTTAAAATATTTTTTTCACAAGAAATTAGAATAAATATGTCTCACTAAAAAAACATTTTCCTCCAGTTTTCTATTTTATGTCTTCTTATTTAGCGCTTTTTTCATCATCTAGGTGTCAAAATATGTTGTGGAGTCCCTCAGTTAGGCCTTGTAAAGTCCATTGATGGCTAGATGACAAAAATCATGGAAAATGAGATGAAATACCATGGAAAACTGGAGGAAATTGGTTAAATACATGCATACACTTAGATGCAAAAAAAAAAACAACAACAACAACAACAACAACAATAATTTTCTTACAATGTAACTTACATGAATCCAGTGTATCTAGAATGGCTTGGTCTTGGTCTGGACAGTGTTTCAACATTGGAAGTAGTTCACTCCATGGCTTTTGAACATCTTGAGAAAAGAGATATGTATCAGAGAAGCACTTGTTTATACAGAACAAGTAAACTACAAACCATAGCTATTCGTTATTATGTTCTCATACTTATTCTAGTCTGTTCTTTCCTATTCAATTCCTTTCTATTCTATTCTGTTCTCATTTATTTTACCCTTTTCTGTCCCATTCAATACCTTTCTATTCAATTCTGTTCTCATACTTATTCTATTCTATTCTGTTCCATTCAATTCCTTTCTATTCTATTCTGTTCTCATACTTATTCTATTCTGTTCTGTCCCATTCAATACCTTTCTATTCTATTCTGTTCTCATACTTATTCTATTCTATTCTGTTTCATTCAATTCCTTTCTACTCTATTCTGTTCTCATACTTATTCTATTCTATTCTGTCCCATTCAATTCCTTTCTATTCTATTCTGTTCCATTCAATTCCTTTCTATTCTATTCTGTTCACATACTTATTCTATTCTGTTTTGTCCCATTCAATTCCTCTCTATTCTATTCTGTTCTCATACTTATTCTATTCTGTTCTGTCCCATTCAATACCTTTCTATTCTATTCTGTTCTCATACTTATTCTATTCTATTCTGTTCCATTCAATTCCTTTCTATTCTATTCTGTTCTCATACTTATTCTATTCTGTTCTGTCCCATTCAATTCCTTACCATTCTATTCTGTTCTCATACTTATTCTATTCTATTCTATCTCATTCAATTCCTTTCTATTCTATTCTGTTCTCATACTTATTCTATTCTGTTCTCTCCCATTCAATCCATTCTATTCCTACTCTATTCCATTCTATTCTTATTCTATTCTGTTCTCTAACGTTCTATTTTATTCTGTTCTAATCCATTCTATTCCTACTCTATTCCATTCTATTCTTATTCTATTCTGTTCTCTAACGTTCTATTTCATTCTGTTCTAATCCATTCTATTCCTACTCTATTCCATTCTATTCTTATTCTATTCTATTCTCTAACGTTCTATTTCATTCTGTTCTAATCCATTCTATTCCTACTCTATTCCATTCTATTCTTATTCTATTCTGTTCTCTAACGTTCTATTTCATTCTGTTCTAATCCATTCTATTCCTACTCTATTCCATTCTATTCTTATTCTATTCTGTTCTCTGACGTTCTATTTCATTCTGTTCTAATCCATTCTATCTATACTCTTTTCCATTCTATTCTTATTCTATTCTGTTCTCTAACGTTCTATTTCATTCTGTTCTAATCCATTCTATTCCTACTCTATTCCATGACTACATGACTGTAAATAGTGCTGAATGATATACATTATGGATGTGATCTATCTGAAATATCACACTCACCTTGTTCCACTTTATCAAAGTCCCCAGCAGTAGCACCAAATAAGCTCAGTGCATTACATCCATCCCTCCATGATGTTTGGAAATCAGTAGCTTCAACCCTTGGAATTGGAGAGTGAAACAAATTGTTTCGCATTTCTTTTAACGTTTTAAGGGCTGTTACCAGATTAGCTGCTACAACAAATGGTGGCCGTGAATGAAGTAGAGCTTTGACTAAAAGAGACATGTCCCATTGTGATGTATCACCAGATTTCACTGCATCCTTTTCATATGGGAGAGGCTTAAACATCCGCAGCAGGTCAGCTCCATTCTGCGCACAGTCAGTCCACGGTATGTATTTTACTGCAGCATTCCATTGATTTTTGAAGTAACGACGCAGATATGGATTCCCTATTCTTAACAGAAGTAAGGCCAGGCAACAGTAGTTCCTGTTTAAGATACAGCCGCTAAATTAGTATTGATTATATTACTGGTAATATTACATCTACGGTATTTTTATCTCATATATGTTCATTATATACAGTACGTTAACCACAAGAGGAAAAGCGCTTATATTTCTTAGTTAAAACCTTCAACTAACTGATGAGTTTGGGCAAGGAGGTAACCATGGCAACTGGGCCACAACCCAACACTGGTCCCTGTCACACTGTTAAAACAGTGGAGATAATACTTACCTCTGATGACCAAACTTACCATATAGAGGAGGGAGGGAGGGGCAACTTGAACGATGGCAAGCATGCAAAAATGGCATGCAAGCTACAAGCCAGCTAGTGAACACGCTACCCGGAACGAGGGCGCATGCGCAGCATGGATGGTCTGCTGGCCAACGGTGCTTAGGCTAGCAGGCTTAGTTGTGGTTTTAACTTTGCCTAAATTAACATTTAGCCCATCAAGCAATTATAATTATTGACCAATATCATTTTAAAATGTTGTCAACAAAGTAGATATAGTAGCTAAACCATACAATATCTTACCTTTCTTCTTTGTCCATGTCTATTCAATGGAGCATTGAAGTGTTCAACATGGATACATTGGATAGGTGTTGCAAATGACTGCTGATTTCTTTTGTCCTTAACTAGTTTACTTGTTTTCTTCAGTGAACATTCTAAAGCAGAACAGAAATTGGACTTGAGACTTCAGTTATAAGCAGAAGAATAAAACATTCGAATATAAAAGATGATTCTTTGACCTGTTTTACACATCACTGCACAGCTGTTGCACAGCAGAACGAACAGACTGGAAGTTACTATCTTTAACTTAATGTACCTTCTTACTTCGTTTAGAGGACACATTACGTAATTCAATAGCTAGCCACAACATAGCCTGCGTCACATTAGGAGCTTTCTTCGTATTTACGAAGAAAATTCCGGATGTGACGCAGGCTAGCCACCCGGGGCTAGCCACAACAAGACTCCAAGTTATACAACAGAATGAAGCTAACGCAAATAGAATGAACGTGGCTGTGAAAATAAGGCAAAGTTAAACTCTAGCAAGGTGGCTGCCTACTTTTGAGCGTTCGATTTGAGCCAACGATATGCGAGCGCTCAAAAACCGCTGAAAAATCTACAAGATTTTATTGAAGAAGCATACGCGTTTAGTCGAGCTTCAACAGGGCAAAACCCTCACATTTTGCACGGGACTCCAGGCCCGTAGCCAGGGGGGGGGGTGCAGGGGGTGCGTTCGCAACTGAAATAAAACCCGCAGCGTGAACCACTATACGCGTATATTTCCTTAATTTTTGTTCGCTCCCAATTTTACCGTTTAAGCGTCCTCTGTCTAGACAAGAACATGTTTTCTCGGCAAAGTCAGACTTCAAAGTCAGACTGCCTATTAAACTCATTAGCAAATGTCTGTCAACTAACTATAATAGCTAATAATAGGCGGTGGAACTTTGAAGTTTAAGCAAGTTTTGCTTTTAAGTTTACTGTAACAGACATTAACATGTTAGAGTCAGTGGACGGTAGTAGCAATCGACTGTATTCACAACAATTGTTAGTCTAATCCTATTGAAAAGTCACCGAAACTCTAGAAATGGGAAGACGTGAACAAGAAAATAGAAAACGAAAAGCCGCTGCGAAGTCATGTCAATCCGCGAGATTTGCACGATTTAAACTATTGTTTGTTCAGTATATAATTTATCTATACCTATGCGTCCTATGGGACTTTAAAAAAATAAAGTATATGGTTGGTCCACTTTTTGTAAATTAGCACCCCCCCCAACAAAAATTCTAGCTACGGGCCTGGACTCTATATTTTTTAATAGCTTGTTTGAATAAACTCCTAAAAATCTAGGTTATATGAACATTTTTGAAAAAGTTAATATTTCTGACATGAAAAGATAGATTTTTGTGGGGATTTTTGTTCGACTTTATGAGATTTAAGAGCACCGAAACTACAAAATATAAATCGATGTATCTCTTTGCCTTTTTTGTGGAAAATACCCATGTATTATTGTAGAATGACTGACTTAAGTAGCCGTCATTCATGCAATCATATAGTCTACAAATATTAACTATCATCTTATGAATCTTTATTATTTTCTAATCACTTCCGGTGGCGATAGTTAAGCTCAAAAAGCTCGCGCGTAGGCTTCTATTAAATGCTGATTATCTCGAAAACAAACCTGGAACACCCGGGTAATCGAAGTTAAAAAAAAAAATTTTTCCCAAAAGTAGGCAGTCACCTTAAGTTGTCCTACCAAGTAAATGGGCCAATGGGCCAATCACAGAGTTATTCTTGAAAGGTGGTTGTCGGATTAAAACACCTCCAGGAATTGTACGCAAGTTAACATTTCTAGTGAAAACACAGCCATTGTCTCCACTTCTAAACAATGGTTGAAATTCAACCCATCAACAACATGTAAAAACAGTCAAAACAAACAATCAAAATGTTTCCATTAAATACTTAACCACAATCCGCTGTAAAAATATGCTTTTTTGTTTGATCAAATAAAATTATTTATATGGCTGCAGGAGGAGGGGGGGGGGGGGGGGGGGGCACTACAGCCCCCTTTGTCCCTCCCTGGATCCACCCCTGTTTATATCCTGACATACAGTGAGAGCTTTATATAATATATAAACAGTATACAACCCTGCACTGTGTAACTTAAGATGTTCCACACGAGTGCCGTTAGCCAAAATGCTAAACATACTCTTATTCCTTTGTTCACGAAGACTAAACATTTTGCCATCCAGCTTGTCCTATATTGAACAAACCTTATGTACGATGTGAATAACAATATTGCTCCACCAAATATATGCAACCTATTTACCTATATTAAGGATACTCGCTCTTATAATACAATAAAACTTTGACATTAAACATTCAGGATCGAATATTCAACAAAAATCCTTTTCTCGTTTCGGTGAAAGATTATCATTGGAATCAAATACCAGCACATATCAGAAAGTTACGTATGAAAGTTTTTAGCATAGTTCAAGCAAAGTTTATTTAAAAGCCTGATAATGAGGGATATTTTATCACTATTGATAATTATCTATTTTTTCCTAAATAATTTGTAATCATCACATAATAATTTCAAAAATTTACCATAATCTAATTCCATCTTGATCTTGTAAAAAAATAATATTTCACTTGTTTTAATATCATCTATGTTTTCTTTTCGTTATTATTAAGAATATTGTAATATGTCACGTGCAAATTTCATGTCTTCATTTTCTTCGATTGCACGTTACGTCATTGCGGCCTCTCGGGGGAGCGTTGGTGCCATTCAACAAAAGATATCTTATTAGCATCCATTTTATATAGCCGATTGACATTCGAATTCCGGCATTATCGATCGTTTGTGGATTGTGGATATTCTATCGACCTATAAATGAGAGCTATAAGAACATGTGTAATAGGTAAATTACGATCATTATATGATATGAGCTATATATGAGCTACCTATGTGACTTAAATCTTGCGGAAATATGACGATAAAAACTTCAAAAGGAATCGTTTTCAGACAAATTCCTCTCTCTATCTCCTCTCATGAACACAACGGGTCTTCGATTTCCTTATTGAGTGCAATAGTAAGCCATCAAGAATATTAATTGTGGATATTCCAGCCTCTTTTCAATGGATCCTTCTCAACATTATCTTGAATGCGAGGCTACCATGAATTTATAACAAAAGAAATCGCATTTTTTCTCGATTGAATTTGTAAAATTTGTGGAATTTGTGGAATTTGTGGAATGTGTGGAATTTTTCGCATTTTTCCCAAAGTTTTTTGGTTAAGAAACTTTTTTTAAAAATTACTAATCTTAAGATATTAAAGTCGGGATTGATCAAATACATCGAGTACTCACCATCAGTCTGTAGGAGAGGTATATTCTTGCTTTCCGCTTTGCTTCCTCCGTCGCTTACCAAGCAGTGCAGAACTTACTTGGTTCTTGTCTTCTGTATCAAACCAACAAAAATGCATCAACCATTTAGAAAAATAACTGTTAAACATGAAACTTGTAGACTAGATTTACTCCATTTGCTCATGATATCACTGCACGAATGATTCATTTCTTTACTGATTCCAAATCAAAACCAAGTCAGTCAGCTATATCTCAGACAACCCTTGGAATCTTTCAATTGCTACAAACAAACTTGGTTCTTAATACACTATATCTTCTTTATGTACAGACATGGTTAATTAGTTTATTGAAAGCTGAACATGTTTTTTTGGTACAAGAGGAAAATATGATTCTATCCGACGAAACGAAAGTGAAACAAAATGACGCAAAACAACTAAACAAACGAAAAACGAAGTCTAGCGCTATAAAACTAAAAAACCTTACAGAAATCTCTAAATTTATTTATTTATCAACAATATTTATACAGAGGGGCCCAATTCAGCGAAGCTGGTTTGAATAGGGCTCTGTTTAAATCAAACTTACAGACAAAAAATACAGTACAGAATACAAAAATTAAAGTTAGAAAGTACTAAGATTAAAACACTTAACATGTAAGTATTGCATGACGCACAAGTCCTTACCTTCAGATAGCGTTTAATTTCTTTATAAAACTTGTTTAAAGTTTTCCGTAATTTTTTCGACGTCTTGATCGGTTGGTAGATCAGCTGAGTCTGGTTGGTTTGGGGCTGTGCCTTGCCCTTTAGGTTACACCCAGGTCATTATTCAACCAATAGAATCGTTGTATCGAACTATGACGTTAAATAGTCTTAGCCAATCAAAACTGACAACTGACCCCCACTGTGCTGTTTCTTGCTTTTCTTGTTTTTCCTGTTTTGTGATCGCAAGGAAACACAGCTTGAGCTCAGCTGATATGATTTCTTGGAAATAACAATTCGATTGATAATTGATGATCTGGAACGCAATTGCAAAACACTTCTCAAACCCTTCACTTACTGTTCAACACTCATGGTACTGTTATGAGAGAGAAAATGATTATTTTTACAGACGAACTAAGCAATCAGTTTTCAAATCACATTGCTTATCGTAGGAAAACAAGATAAAGAACGATCAATTACATATATAAAAATGTCGATATAAGAGTTCAGCATGGCTAACATCACGCACAAGCTTAGATAATGTATGCATTGAATTCCAAAGTAAGCCTCTTAGCTCCTCCCATTAGCATTTATACCTCTGGTTACGCCCTACACACTTTCTACCCCTTTGCTCAGTTATTTCAGGAATATTCTCTAGAATCGTATGATAGAAATATTCCTCGTAGCCTTTTCTATACATTTACAATATATTCTTATATTAACTTTAGTTTAAGCTATGTTTAATTCCATAATATTCACTCGTATTATTCATCAATAGAATATCGTGCTAAGGAATTTGCTTATTCTTTTAGCCAATCATAATCCGACGATATTATCATAATGATTAGATTGACACCTGTCATAGAATTATTATAAATAGAGCTCATGTAATAGCGCAGCGCAACCGTGACGTCAACAACGAAGACAAACGCGAAATTCAGACAAACAAACTTAGTTTACTTTCAGCAGATAATTTTCACAGCCGATCGCAGTAGATCTTAGTTTAAATGGGTTATTATTGTAACTTTAAGTAAAAATAATAAAATCGTTCCGTATAATCCTCGTCGCGGTTAAACAGAATGCAATGTTTATCCGAGTCTTTAAGCTATTTTAGAATCTGTGCGCTCTTAGTTCAACACAGAGTAGAACAAAGATCCCGAAGCTCATATCGCGACCTGGGTACAAACCCTTCACTTTGTTAAGCATATCTAGTCAAATATCCTGTCGTACTGTAGCCTTAATACACTCAACACTCATGTTACGACCCTGGGTACAAACCCTTTACTTTGTTAAGTATATCTAGTCAAATATCCAGTCGTACTGTAGCCTTAAATGCGCGATTACACGTAGCAATTTTCTCTGCAACTTGTCTTTCAACGGCGTTGCGACACAAGTTGCAAGAGGGTTTACACTGTGCAAAGGAGAAGCAATCGTTGACAAAAGTAGAAACAAATTCTACTTTATGCAAAGATTGCTGCACCTTGTCACGCAACATTTGTTTTCAAATTACTCTCTACGTCACTGACTAGCCTGGTGTTTACATGGAAGCATAATGCATGACAGTCTAGTCAGTGGCAGGTCGGTGCAGAACAATAGTTATTCAAATTGGTCGCCATATTTTGATACGGTGTATGATGATTCAATGTAAAAAGCAAAACAAAGGAATTAGAAGCAGCTGTATATTAAAGAGAAACACTGGCGAGAGCTTGTCGTTGGGTTTAATGATTCTTAACAATAACACATATTTACAAGTTAGTTTTATCAAACATTAAGAATATCTTATATCGTATCTAACACAAAATGAACCCCTCCCCTCCCCCTCGTGCAAAGTAGGGGCATTTTGCATGACGTTGCCCCACGTTGATAATATTGGAAGCACCGAGCAAACACCGGGTTTTTCACGACCCGACTTTATATCCGCTAAGGTAGTATCTGATTTAGAAATAAACGCTCGTTATAGTTATATTAATGAAACTTACAAATCCCGGACACACAACGGGATTTTATGCCCCTTCTTTCCCCGGTAGCCGGGTATTTGACTCGTTAAATTTGCTAGGCTTGTTGTCCAATAACATAGCTACTATGAAAGCACAGTGTATTGGAAAGAATGGGCACTGCACAGTACTGCACATTTTACACCTGTTTTTCATACAGCTAACACCGGACAATCTTGTTTGTATTAAAAGTACCTGACCCCTCCCTCCTTGGGGATACTGTTTGCTGACCTACCGAATCAAACCTATTACTAGTTTGGTTTGAGCCTTCGCTTCTGTAGAGCAGCGGCAGCTGTACCAGGCCTGTAACCATGGGATACCTGAGTGACAGGGGATTGGCTGGACGGTTGAGGCGAATCTTCAGACGTTCTCTGAGTACCTGGTGGGTCTGGTAAAACTCTACCAAAAAAACATGGCCGCCGTTAAAACCCTCTATAGAAGATGACTAATCTGCTACAGCACTACCATATTACACCCTCCATGGTTGAGGGGAACTGGGTCAAGTTGACAGTGCATTGCATTGTGGGACTATTTAGGGGACGAAATAGGACGCCATCTAAGAAATGTTTACCCTAAACAGTCCCACAATACACTGCAATGCCAACTCAATCAAGATTTTTTCTCAACCTCCGAATGGCTAATGTGGAGTTGCTTGTACTCATGCTAGACCAGAATGCATCCTGCCTAGGGATCCCGATATTTATATATTGATTATTTATTAACTATCAATACCTGTAACGCCTGAGAGCTCTGACAGGAGCTGAAGACAACCTCGGCTCAGTCTCTACAACAGCTGAAGCCGATGGAGGGGTCCTGGGTACCACCGTAGATATCGATTGATTTTCATTGACGTCCAAATCCAACTTATTCTTTAGCAACCATTCTGCTTTTTCTTCTGTGGATGTTCGTCGGTACCTTGCAAGGGAATACAAGTATATGTCAGTATTGAATTTTAGGGGGAGGGGTAGAGTTGATTGTATTCCACAGGAAGCCCATGATAAAGAAAGGTCAAACATCTGATAAGCTGCCAAAGGAAACATGGCTTTCCATAACAATGGTTATTGCATGAGTGGGAAACATACGGTACTGACTTACAGCACTTATATGGTACGACATGCCTGTAACATTGAAATGGCTTTCCATAAGAATGGTTATTGTATGAGTGGGAAACATATGGTACTGACTTACAGCATGTACATGCTACGACATGCTGTAACATTCAAAATGGCTTCCCATTGTCTTCAGTAACTCATCAAATCACATAGCATAGTTACGGCTACAGTACAGTTATGGCTATACATTTGCCGTATAATTTCCCACTCATACCAAAACCACTGTATATAATGTCTTGTTCAATACCTTCTTATCCTAAACTCTCCAGAAGTGTGTGATCGTTGGAGATCCCTCCCCACCAGGGGTGCCGTAGGTAATGATCTCCCCAAAGGAGATGGTCTTTTGTGATGATGTTCATTGGGTGGGGGAGGGGAGGGTGACATTTCTGGTTGAGGTATGGTTGGTGATGCCGAGGAAATGGAGTCAGCTGCTTCAGTTTTTCTTGGTGAGGAAAAAGGGGATTCCCTGAAATGTGAACATTATCTCTTTTTGAGTTTTTTATTTTTGTATGCTCAAGATATTAATTTTCTTCTGGCTAATAATCTTAGTTGTTTCATTCTACCACTCATTAATTATTATTATTTATAGTTATTATCGTTTTCATCATCAGTATCATCATTGTCGTTGTCATCACCATCATCACCTTCGGTCATCATCACCATCTGGCATCATCATGGTCATCATCACCATCACTGCTATCATCATCATCCTTATCTCATTACCATTATCTCTGTCATCCTCATCATCATCTTCACTGTCATCATCATCTTCACCGTCATCATCATCATCAGTGTCATCACCATCATCATGTGTCATCATAATCACAATCATTAACATAACTATCATCATCATTGGCATCATAATGTGTAGTCATTACTCACCCTTCTGATTGGCTAGATTCTGTATCAGCACTTGTCGGTAACTTATGATCTTCCTCTAAGAATCTTAACAAACAAAGAATATGATAATAATATTTCAGAGACTGGCCTGAGAGTACATGGCTTATCACTTATCCCTTCACTTTCACTGTAACCTGTAGCCATTATCAAGTTGTAATACTGAAGAAATAGAACACGCCACACATGCTGTGTGCTGTTATAAAGCACGGAGGGATTGGTAGAACACGAGAGAAGGGTTGGGAGAAGATTATTGAAGAGATTAAATTGAAGTCAATATTTATACAGAGACATCCAGTTTATCAAGGTTAGTTTAACTGGAGTCCTAATATAACATAACAGTTTATCAAGGTTAGTTTAACTGGAGTCCTGATATAACATAACAGTTTATCAAGGTTAGTTTAACTGGAGTCCTGATAGAACATAACAGTTTATCAAGGTTAGTTTAACTGGAGTCCTGATATAACATAACAGTTTATCAAGGTTAGTTTAACTGGAGTCCTGATATAACATAACAGTTTATCAAGGTTAGTTTAACTGGAGTCCTGATATAACATAACAGTTTATCAAGGTTAGTTTAACTGGAGTCCTGATATAACATAACAGTTTAGCAAGGTTAGTTTAACTGGAGTCCTGATATAACATAACAGTTTATCAAGGTTAGTTTAACTAGAGTCCTGATATAACATAACAGTTTATCAAGGTTAGTTTAACTGGAGTCCTGATATAACATAACAGTTTATCAAGGTTAGTTTAACTAGAGTCCTGATATAACATAACAGTTTATCAAGGTTAGTTTAACTAGAGTCCTGATATAACATAACAGTTTATCAAGGTTAGTTTAACTGGAGTCCTGATATAACATAACAGTTTATCAAGGTTAGTTTAACTGGAGTCCTGATATAACGTAACAGTTTATCAAGGTTAGTTTAACTGGAGTCCTGATATAACATAACAGTTTATCAAGGTTAGTTTAATTGGAGTCCTGATATAACATAACAGTTTATCAAGGTTAGTTTAACTGGAGTCCTGATATAACATAACAGTCTATCAAGGTTAGTTTAACTGGAGTCCTGATATAACATAACAGTTTATCAAGGTTAGTTTAACTGGAGTCCTGATATAACATAACAGTTTATCAAGGTTAGTTTAACTGGAGTCCTGATATAACATAACAGTTTATCAAGGTTAGTTTAACTGGAGTCCTGATATAACATAACAGTTTATCAAGGTTAGTTTAACTGGAGTCCTGATATAACATAACAGTTTATCAAGGTTAGTTTAACTGGAGTCCTGATATAACATAACAGTTAATTTACAGAAATAGAAATATAAAAGACAATATAACATATATATGATTGAGATAACATGGATTTGACATAGGGTTCATTAAAGTGTGTACCAAAAGTTACATTGTGTATATACAATATATAAATGAATAATAAATTAAATACCCATGTGCAAAATGTAATTAATTCTTAAGATAACAATAACAAATTTCATTTTAAAACTAATTCATTGACTAATAGAATTGGAAGTTCCTGGGGGTAGGAGGTCCCTTTACAAATTTCCTCCGTCAGAGTGTGTATTATATCGTAGCTATGTTTTTATGATCCCGAAGATCCATCCTACACAGCTTACCGCCTCATCTATCATGTACTACTTTTTCGTGGGATTCTACCAGCTCATTAGATACACCATGCTGATGTGGCCCAATACAGGCCGAAACAGCTTACCACGGTTTCTAGTTGATCTGGCTCATTTATTACACGACTTGAAGTTTTGAAAGGCCCATTGGCCCTCTTCTTCAGTCATTTCATACAAGGCTCGTAATTTACCTATTACGCATGTTATTTTTATTATTATGGAACAGTACCTGGAATAAGACGAAAATCAAAGCCAACTCGTACAACACACTCAAACACAGCATCAGTCTCCAAAATGCTACACAATAAAACAGAAAAATATGCATTAATTTGTTGGAGTTCGTTAGTCATTTTAATTTATGTCCTAGAAATTTATTCTAGGATTCCATAGTTTTAGTACCATCCTTGGCTGCTTTCATTATTTTAAATTCCCTCGATATGCAGTGCATATATTTTAAACTTTTTCATTATATTATTTATTAATGGATTTCATAGCATTCACATTATGACATATTATAGTACCGAAGTGTGACGTCATCTAATTCCAAATTTAGCAATGTTCATATTTGAAGAGAACACAGCATTGCCTACATTCTGCAAAATTAAGGGTGTTGCGATAAGTGAAAATGGAGATATTGGGCATTTAAGTTCAAAAAATCCTCATATATTTTCTCTTATTTTGCACTGGATCCAATCTTGTTCAATTCAGTACCAAATAAAAGAAAATGTATGAAGATACATGTATTTTGTATTACATTTGCTTTTCACACTATCATTCTGAAATTTCACAGTATATTATATTTTACATGCAGTTTCAGATACAGTAATGTCAAAACACCCCAAAGTTCTTTAAAAATATTTCTGTGACGTCATCACTTTGGTACTCTAGAGAGATGTTAGTTATTGGTCAATCCTTACCAGGATGTGGACGCTTGAATGATCCGTCTCTGATCTGAGTGACACCAAACAACAAGAACACCATTACACAAGCGAACAATCCTCTGTACAAATAGAAACAAATTTTATAGTTAAATAACAAACATTAAAAGAAAAAAGTATGGATTGATTGGTAAGTGTACTGCTTACTAAGCAAGAGGTCCATAGTTTGATCCTCAGTGACCTCACACACTTGTTTTAAGGAGTAAGTATGGCCTGGTTGATTAGTGTACTGCTTGCTAAGCAAGAGGTTCATAGTTTGATCCTCAGTGACCTAATACATGGTGTTTAGAAAGGCAAGTGGTAGCATTACTTTAATTTCTGTTAAATGTAATTGTGAACATTATAGAATACCTTTTAGTATTATATTGACTATCCATCGGTGTTAACTCAAACAATGCAACATATACAAGCACAGCAAACATTCCAACAAGGACTGTGATGGTATGTGCTTGCCTGCAGATAAAATCAAACAAAGGCTGTCAGAAAACAACTTTTTTCTTATTCCTAAAATTGGTCCAAATAGGGAATGTGCTCTCAGTCTTGAATGCAAGATAGAAAAGTCTGTAGCGCACCATCAACTGCAACACACAGATGACAGTAGACGTTGTGAAAGTCTAAACCAGAATACAGACAAAATTCAAGATAAAAACTTGTTTTTGTATTACTTCCACTGTGGCAAACATTGGGTAACCTCATAATCATGGCTCAAGCAGTGATCAGAAAATTGTCTCATAATCACTGGTTGCTTGACCAATCACAGTGCACTATAGTCTACATTCAAGTCTAAAATTATTTAAAAAAAAAGGGGCACAAGCACGTAGAAAAAGTTCAAAACATAGAGGAGCGGGAATTAGGTTTTCAAATAATTTGAAGTCCAAGTATTGTTTAGTATTGTTTATAGTTTGAGAAGCCATATGAAGCACTTGAAAGATTCTTCCACCCTCTATCCAAACACCTCAAAGTTTTTGGTGTAAAAAAACTCGGATCCGCTCTGTTTTTTCAACTAACTTCTCAGCGTTTGGAAATCGGATGTAACAATACTTTTTCATATACGTATGATATATTAATTCTTTTTCTACTACTGCCTCTGTTTCTATTTCAGTTTCGACTTTCAGGATGGTAATAAAATTTATTCTACTCAAATACACAGAAACATCTATACCTTATTAACTGGTTTAAGGCTGTCATTGTAAGCGATATAAAAGTTCAATTAGAAGCGTTTATGAGCTGATTTAAATGGAAGTCATAATAAATGTTAATATACGTAAACAAATTGTTTACACTTATTAACCCAGACGTTATGCACGAAGCTGGTGAAGGTTATTCCTTCAACTATCAGTTTCCTTTAGTTCAAGCTCAATAACACCATTTTAGCCTACCAGAAAAATGTATTAGTGCCATCATCACTGAATTGTTGGGTCTGTTTTCGGTCCCATTCACATGCAATGGCAAAAGGACGTCGTTCAACATGGTCTCCACCATTGGCTCGTACTGTTGATTGCTCACTTAACTTCATGACTTTCTCCATAGAACTCTTACAACAGCACTGTCCACAAGTACATCTACACCCGGTTGACTCCTTTAGCTTGGCCATGACGTGTTATTGAAGAGATCAGGGGTGGTTTGGGGTGTTTTTATGTTGGATGTTGTTTGGAATCCCTTCGAAAAAAACCTGTTGAACTTTTATTAACAACCTGTAATGAATGAGGAGGACTGGGATATATCCTCACCTCAGACCCACGCGGTTAAACTCATGAATATGGGAGCGCAGTTCAACCACAGTATCAAAAGATATCAGTTGTTAATTAATATTGGTTAATATTGTAAAAAAATGATTACAATTAATAAAGCAAATCAAATTATCTTTTTGTCAAAAATACATCAAATCACCTTGGAGCTGGGAATATTGCAATAAGCTTTTTAAAATGATTGTAAACCTCTTCGTTTCACTCGGTGATAAAACCTCAGCCCCACTCTCCCTCAAAGGTAAAGGTTAAGGTAATTTGTTTTACTTTGATAACGCGGGGAGTGGTTGCCCAATTCTCGAGAGCCAAGGGCTCATGTTTAATGCGCTCGAAGGTGCGCCCTCTACTCCCTCTTATTATCAGTGCTCCTTTTTACGGGTATTTAAAGCTAATTAAAGCTACAAAGAACAGAGAGAAGTTAGCTCTGAAGGCCGCGCACTAACCAACAAAGCTACGCCTCCTCACAATAATTAATGTACCTAAAGGAGTGCTTTTCAGAGCACTTTTAAAAAAGGTCGTATAGAGCGTTTTCATTTATGTGAGAAGGCAGCCATATTAATGTACCACACAATAGAAACTTTCTACACAGTTTTTGCATAAAAATAGAGTTCAATACACCAACATGGCCTCTGAGACGTCACGTGAAAACGCTCTATAGTTTCTGTGATCATTCGATTCGCTTCGGTCGCGTGAAGGTTAATGATGATCGCATTATTAATAATGATCATGATAAAACTTTATTTAAACAAACTAACATACTGTATAATCATGAAAAATCATGGACCGACTATTAGTTCACGCGGGAGACAAGAAAGGTCGACTTGGAGCAAGCATATGATTTTGCGAAAATCTAAGGCTGCTATCTCTTTCCGTGTTTTAAGTAGTACACTTAAAACCCTGCATCACGGTACAGCAAGTAGAAGGAGCGTGGAACACCCTCGGGAATGGTGGGAACAGGTGAAGAGTTGTTACGTTCCAAGTTTCACAGACGTGGGATGGGACACTTCACATGGGTATGGTTTATCGAGATATTGGTCTTAGACAAGTTATACTATTTCCGTGTTGATGTCTTCAAGAGGTTCATCCATCTTAGATAAGCACTTCCTAGCGTTTTTCAAAATGATAGGAAATACATCAAATCCATGGGCTACAGCCCATTCGTTTTGCTCAAAGACGACTGAAACTATAATTTTGCAATTTGGTGTCGAAAGTAAACTTGTTTTGATAATATAAATTTGGGTATATTAATTTACAAACGATTTACACATCGATTGTTTGTAAGGTTTGAACAATTTTTCCAATTTTGAATTTCTTTTCAATCTACTCACCTTGTCAATATAGTTTGGTGGTGTCTTCTGGTTGTTGTTTTTACAGCTGTTTCCTACCTTGCAGTTTCTACTACCTTTTGCCTCTAGTGTTTTCATGCAAATTCTGTAATTCTTATACACATAAAATTGTTATGTTATTGGCTAACCACTATAAATCGGGGAGAAAATTGCTACTAAGATGGGAAGCCGGTTAGGGGAAATGTCAAAATCGACAATACACATTCATATTTTCCTTTTATCAGATTGGTTAGCCTGTGGATGATGATGATGATGATGATTAATGTTCTCTGATTGGTTCAAGTTCCCTGACATGAACCAATCAGCGTGGATTATTATTTTACCGCTCTTTTTCATCACGTGACTGGTTGGTTGGAAGTTTTTCAAAGTTGGTTTTGTTCTTTGTTCTTCATCAACCAAGAATTTCTACTGGATTATTGCTCTCTTCCCAACAGTTTACTGACTTACACAACCAACCACATTGCAAGTAAATACCTCAACTACTAAACCTATTTACATCTGCTTCGAGCAGCCTGGAAAAGTTATGGAAAAATCGCTCGTTTTCGAGAATATGTCAAACTGCAAAAATGTCCGCAGTCAAAACCTTCGTTTAGTCAGTATTTTGTCTTCTTTGATCTGATGTGAAAAGACCCAGGAAAAGAAAAACCCAACAGCAAGGAAAGTTTGCTTTGTTTTTTAGTCTTGTTTTGAGTATATAGAATTTGTTCTAAATATCCGTGTTATTTATTTTCTTTCAGACTCGAGGTGAGCTGAACAAAGACAAGTAAAAAAGGGTGAGCTGAATTATTGCTGATCCTCACATTGAAAAACTAGATAACTATGATTATTGAACCACATTAGGCTAGAATTATTTCTTGATTTACTCGGATCATTCCAGCTTGTATTAGTCGTGTAGTGTTTTCTTCGTCCATGTTCAACTAAAGTCTTGTACAAAACAAGCCATCATTTGCCGCCATTTTTCAACACAAGTTTGTTGACTTCAAAACAAAACATAACCAACTCAAAATACTATTTTATCAATGAAATGCTCTAAAATAAGAATAAATATCGATGGTTTCTTTCTTATCGATAAGAAATATTATGATTTGACAAAGAAAACAAGTATTTTTGCTGTTGTCCGTATTTCAAGTCCAACTCACTTTGTTCAAAATATGAAGAAAAAAATGAATATTTGTCAAAAAAAGTCTCTTTTAACTTGGTTGAATAAAAATATTGATGAAAACAAACTTGTTCTTGTATTGATATCAAACTACTGGACATTTGTCAAGGGATATTTTTGATTTTCAATGGATTTGTTTGAATATTTGTTGAGTAAAACACAAATCAACTTTCAATCAACTACAAAAATTACTACAACTTACCTATATTATCTTCTACTATTTCATTAGTGCCACGCGGTCCACATACTCTCATCTTTGCATCATAATTACCGCGACCTAACATCTATTTCACCCCGGCCTGCTCTCAGTCTGACCTCTAGCTCAGCTGGTAGAGCATCGGTAGTACAATTCCGAAGGTCGTGGGTTCGATTGCCAGCGAGGTCGGAAATTAATTTTTCCGAATTTAATTCCAAGGGCTTTCGCCCGGAATAACCTCGTTCCCAAGCACTACAACTTACCTATATTATCTTCTACAAAAATAAAACTACAAGAATTTCTTTATTATTTAATAAAATATGATATTATTTACAAAAACAGATTATATTCTACTCGTTTATTATGGTTTTCTTCAATATTCAATACATATGAGAGTTTTATTGATCTAAATATCCAACACAACACGCGGGATCAGTTGTTGTCTTAGAGACAGTTTACATTCACTTGTTATGATATTATCAAATAAGCTTAACACTTTTACACGACAATCATCACGTATTAATACTGAACACAGACACTGAGCACCAACATCTGTTATATCATTAGCACCTAGGTATAGGTGTGTTATATTAGTACGAGGCAACATGTCACATATCATTTTAATACATTCATCGTCTAATTCACAAACAAACAGCAACAGTTTATCAACATTAGAAATATTAACAAGAGAATTACACAACATTCTGATCCCTGCTGCTGATAAAGATGAATACCCAATGTCCAATGACTTAACAATGAATGACTGTGTAAATATTGGATGTTGTTTAGTTTGTTCTGCGTTGATTAAATTCACTATATCTAATAAATAACTTATGTACAAACAATCGATATCAGTTATTTCCTCAAATTCAATCCTCCCATCCCTATCACAGTATATGTGTTTAAGGTTATTTATTACTCTGGTAGAAAATCCATTGTCTTTGTACTCGTACAGACAGGATAAAGTTAGCAGTTTATTCCTATGATCGTCTTTATTCCCTGGTTTGATATTTTCTATCAACTTTTCCATCATTTGTTCATCTTTTTCTCTTGAAAACATTCCCGCCATGAACAGAAATGTCACATCACTCGTTTTCTTTTTCTCTGGGATTTGTTTTTTCTCTACAAACAAAAAAGCACACAGAAATTCTTGAATCGTTAAGTGGGTGAACGTAAATTCAAGTGGTGGTTTCTCGAATGGAGATTTTTTAACGCCAGGACAACAGTCAAGTAATCCACTCGCTTTCAGGTTTGTTATTTCTTCATCGTTAAGATTGAATTTTTTCATATCATTTTCGTTGAAAATATATTTATCTTCCATCATTAAATTCACCGCTAGTTCAGCTAGTTTATGTAATATTTCTTGTACTTTAGTTTCTTCCATTTCTTCATATTTAGAAGAGGAATGTTTCTTGATAAATACTTTGATTACTTCATGATAAAGTTCTGTTCTTGTGACGGGTAGTTTTTCTGTAGTATTTGATTCAGTCATGTGCCATTTAATATAGTAGCACATTAGAAAACACATCACAGGAATGTGACCAAAACTTAAAAGAATTTCATTCGTTTTGATGTGATCAAGTGCTTTTTTCTTCATGCTTTCGTTCTCTTTAAAATATTTTTCGATGTATTCTAGCACTTGAAGTGAAGAAAATCCTTGAATGTCACATCTCACATCAAAGACAATTTTTTTTAATTCCTCGGCTTCGCCAGGCCTCGACGATAAAAGGACCACTGCACCATTTAACATCTTTCCTTTCATAATTTTGGCAATCAAAGCAGGAACAGGTATTTTTTCATGAGGGTCGTTTGGGTATGTTGACTCAAAGTCCCCGGTGATTTTCTTTCGTTGTTTATACTCATCATATCCATCGAGGATAATAAGTATCTTCTCAGGATTTTCAATCATGTACTGCAGTAATGGCTCGTCTATCACCGAGTGCTCGTTCAGTAGGGAGGACAGCATTAAGATATCACGTAAGTCGAGTCTTTTTTTTTTTGGAAGAACAAGTTGACGGAATGTTAACAGGAACACAAACTGAAAATCAGGTACTTTGGCATTTTCTTGATCTTCCTCAAACAATCGGTTATGCGACCAATCCCGTACCAGCTTCCGACAAAAAAGGGATTTTCCAATTCCTGCTTTGCCCGTCAACAAGATAGATTTAGGATTGGTCGTGCAAGAAGCTGCAGATTTCTGATCATCAATTTCCGGGCAAAGAAACATTTCTGAACAGCTCGTGAGTTTCGTACTACTCGCTTGAATTTCATCCAATTGCCTACTGCCAAATCTCCTTTCTTTGGCTTCCTCGAAGTGTTTTGGACCGCGTTGGATAGTCACACTCGTAAAGATGTCATCGGTTCTAATTTTCTTGTCTTCTTCCTTTGACAACAGAAAATCGGTTTGCTGTTTGATGGATGACTTTAGTTTTTCTGTATATTCTGAAAATCAAAACACAACAATTTAACACCCAAAAGACAGGAGGAAAAGGTACGAATAAAATATCTTATAAAAATGAAGTAAAATGTGTACCCCCTACAATATCTTACAAATAAAAATGTACCCCCTTCTTCATCATAATTTAGAAAATGTTATGCTCAGTATACTGAAATTAAAAGTCACCTTCTTGCATGAAAACCTATGCCCGTACCCTCATATTTTGCAATTATAAAAAATTCACCCCCCCCCCCCCATTTCAAATGATCTTGAAATTTGTACCTCCCCCCCCCTAAGACGGAATAAAATATCGGTCCGCAGTCCCCTATTTAACAATTATACCTGCACCCCAATGTTTAACAAAGCAATAGCCCATGAGGCTAAAGGCAGAATGGGCTATTGACTGGTATCTAGACCATGAGGGTGTGTGTTCTATTATATTGGTTTAGTATAAACTTTCTGGGTTGTTTTAGTTTTCAAAACTACTACTAGTGCTCTATCACTAATAGACCACTAGTAACACAACCAATCAGAGCACGAGATTTGCAATAGACTAATATATTGAAAATACATTCTTTTTGTATTACCCTTATCATTTTTGCTAATTTACGGTGCTGACATATCCACACCTATAGCCGGGCAAGATGCTTTATCGCAAACTTTACAATTTCTAGAGATCCACATGTATCACTGTTAAATGCCTTTCAATATTTATTGAAAGTGGGTTATGGATGAGAAAATAGGGGGTCTTGGAATTTTAGTGAAATAATTGAAGAGTTATATATAGGAGAGCCTTTTAAATGTTGAAAATAAAAAGGGGATTCTGAAAACAAATTGGCATATTAATATGGGGGAGGGAGTGGGGGGTTTGAAGGAAAAATATTTTTTTCTATTTTCTCACCCATACCCCTCCCCTCTGATAAATAAAGAATGGTCCCTTGATTATTTGTTATCCATTATTAGACTTTTACTAGAATTGTATCTCCATTTATTCTCAAATGTTGAGTATATATTTTTGTAAATTTTTGCAATATTCATATGAAAAAACTACTATGCAATCAATCAACTGTGGTTGCATTTGAGGTTGAAGTGAAAGAAGAATGAACAATTGTTACAAACGCAAGATTTGACCTTTACCTAGTGCTCTTGAAGAGAGATCTTTCTCTACACGTCCATCACTTCTTCTCTCAACACTATGATAGAATAAAATTATATTAATATTTACAACCCTAATAGACCTTAGGCTTTCAATGTACGGTTTTTCTGGTGTCTTCTACATCGTAATTTTGAACAAATATAATTGATACCCAAGTTTCAGCAATGTCTATAATCAAGAGATGGTTACTTACTTTATAAGAGAAGCATTGCTTCCCACTGCTGCACTACCATGGTCCTTAACTGTAATGTTGTAAGTAACATTGATGGTTCCATCCTCTGGAAAAATAATGGATGCATTGCATAAATTATCATCATCATTATTCATTATTATCATTTATAAGATGATGTTGCTGTTGGATGGATGGGTGGATGGGTGGATGGATGGATGGGTGGATGGCTATTTTAATATTATTTTCGAGTGTCATAATTTTTATCATAACAAGATAAAAAATTGTATTTCTCGGCAAATGAAAAAGATATCAAAGTCATACATACCTAGTTTTCCTTCTATTCCTTCTAACTTATCCATCACTCGTTGTTCAGTATTCTTGATAGCAGTCTTTAAGCTTTGCTCAGTTTGTTCCCATTCTTCAAGTATCTTGATAAAGTACTTTTCATCTTCAACATCCATGTCTCTAATCTTAAGTCTCTCAATCTCCAGTTTGTAATGAGGTCCACCCAGTCTCACCAACACATCTGAGATCTCACTCCAGTATTTCTCAAAATCACTGTCACTAACAGCTGTTTCTGTGATGTGGCCATAAAGTTCATTTCTATAACATTTGACTCGAGCCAAATCAGCTTCTCTACTCAGGTCTGTAGCAACAGGGGGCTTGTGCCACCCTGTTGGTGGGGGTTTTAAACCACATATATTACGCAGTAGAACAAATAACAGTGTGATGTCAAAATCTGCTGTAGTGACAGGTGTACTTCGGCTGGCAGGGTAGAGTCTGTCCCATTGTTGTTTGGTTAGAATCCTCTTTGCTCTCAGTCCCTTTAGAGTAGAATGCACTTTTGTACTGAGTAGTGTCCTGTGAAGGGAGCTTGGTGAATGGATCGAGTCAAATACATCTCTTAAGGCACGTGTTCCACCATCAATTAACAGTCTGCACAGACGAGCAAAGTTAAGATTTTCTTGTTTGGGAGATGCCCAACCAGTTGCCATCGTAGGTTACACTCTGATACAGAAAAAAGTCAATTAAAATATTTTTGCAAACCAGTTGGCAATTATATAAGCAGGCAAGCAGGCATGCCAACGACAACAACGCGACACCAAATACCTCCATTACCAATCAAGTTTCTCGATTTCCATCATGAACTCCCATTTTTAAGCGACCACATTAACGATAAATATTATTCCAATATTCAGTTGCAGTTTGCATCCTTACCTCTGTAGCGGTGCTCGTTCTGGTACTTTTCGCAATTTCTTGTCAATATTTTGTAATTCCTTGGTCACAAAGAACGTTGCAACCGTTCTGGGCTTCAATACCTAGACAATACGAATCTTGTCAATTGGAGGTTTAAAACTATCTTAATCTTGCATGTTCTTTAGAATTTCGAGTTGTTTTTTTTTTTATGTTGTCGAGTTCTCACGAGGATTTAAGATGGCGGAACTACGTTTTATTATCTTTCTATTCACGTGATACCACAGGTATCCCAATACTCTACATATGTAGTTTACCTTAATATTCTAATCCCAGGGTTCATTCCACATGCCGTCAGTGATTCGTGGTAAAGACCGCGTTAGTGATCGTCCATCGCTTTAATACTTGGTTCTTGTCAATGTTTCTGCAGCTTGTTTTCTGTATCAGAGCAACAAAATGCATCAGCCATTTAGAAAATAAACTGTTAAACATGAAACTGTGAATTATAAAACCTTTTTTGAATTTACAGATCTCTACATAGTTTACCTTTTAAAATATAACAAAGTCAGGATTGATTAAGGTTGGTGCCTACTAATTGCGAACCATTTTTAACTCGTGGATACGCGAAGCGTAGAAACGAGTTATTGCACAGGGAACCCGGCTATATATTTTTTGCGCGCTGTAATCAGATCTGCGCTGTAAACTGATAGCCAATTAAATTCAAATCAATAACCGTTGGTAACGCACTCTCTAGTAAACACTCAAAGGAGGAGAAGGGCTGCAACAAAGCAACTTTTATCTTATGATCATCACCTCCAGTTGCTCGGACCAGCTACTTTAGTATAACCAGCAGGAAGTCTTGATGATTTTCATGTTTCGATTGCGTCATGTTGTTCGAAAATGTTCAAAATGTAAAACCCTGTAAACAAGGGAATTCAAATTTTGTGTTTTGTTGAGTAACGTTTATTTCCAATTTTTTTAGAATAATAATATCAGATTTGCGGCACACGCTTAGAATTCGCGGGAAATATTGAACGATACCGGAAATGTCCAGAAATTATATGGAAATTTAGATCTCTCTGTCAACAAGCTGTCAAATTCTTTTGTTTCAAATCGGACGTACACCAGATACATCCTGTTTCATAAGCTAAGCGGTCCGAGCAACTGGAGGTGAACATATAACTAAAACTTAGCTTTTAAATATCACTTTCTAGGATCGTTACTTTTACGAGTTCAACAAAATAAAACATCCCGACCCAAAGTTTATTCATTGAGCAAACATTTCGTTGGTTTTTTATTAATAAATTACCTTCATGAATAATTTGAACAGGGGTTTTAAAATCGGACACTTGCTTTGTTGCATCCCTTCTCCTCTTTTGAGTGTTTACTAGAAAGTGCGTTACACACCACAGGCAACCCATAAGAAACAAAACACCAACGGGCTGTCAGTTTACAGCGCCGATCTGATTACAGCACGCAGATCTGATTACAGCTTATGTAAAATGAAACTGATCACAACACAGGAAACCCACAAAGAGTAAAGTTAATTTTCTAAAAGAAGCAAAAAAAATATAGCCGGGTTCCCTGTGGTTATTGTGAGGGGTCTGAATATGCAAATGTGTCACTCACTCGCTCACTCACTCACTCACTAAGATGTTAGCAGATCGATAATTAAACGTTTGTCGATCGTCTTACGTCATCTCATTACGAATGTTGCACGATACTAGCAAGCACAAAGCTCTTATATACAATATAGATTACTTTGATATTTATATGAGGAAACGAAATGCTGATGTTCCATGTGGGATATATTTCTAGCACTTGTAGACGCCGTTGGGGCCCACTGTGCATGCGCACACTCGCACATAGTTTTATCTTCGAATTATTCATAATAAAAGAATCAAGGAAAGATGAAAATTGAAGTAAAATTATAAAATTAACGCCTGAAATAAAATTTCAATGAGTTAGACCTTTTTTTCTGATGTATTTTAAAAAGTAAACAAAAACGCTTATTAGGTACAACGTCAACATTTCGATTTCAGACTGAGACTCGTAGATCGAGCCGGTTATCGAAAAAAGCTATTTCAATTAGAACTCAAGAAGAGAGTCTGATTTCAAGCTCTGGAGGACTTTATTCTCCATAGGGACAGCCCAAAGTCACGGCGATATTCAGCAATAAAATCTCATAAACTCCATCGAGCGAAGTTTTAATATTACTGATCAAGTGATCAAGTGACTTCTTAAGAAAATAATCAATGTAGATGTACGTAGATAGCAAAAGACGAAAAAAAGAACAATTCCAATGGAGTTTTGAAGGAAGTTCGGCCAGTTTTGTCATTTAAATAAGCCGTTCTGAATAAAAAGGGCATACGGTAAAGTCCGGACCCGGACCCGGACCCGGACCCGGACCCGGACCCGGACCCAAAATCTGTAAAACCCGGACCCAAAATCTGTAAAACCCGGACCGATTTATTTCTATAATTTTTGATAATTTTTTTACTTTTGAGATTTAATTTTGTTCGTGACAAGGCAGCATTCAAGTTAATAATGATTTCAAGGAGTGACTGATAGCTGTTTATCGTTATTTGAACCCGACCTGATGGAATGACAGTTCCATTATCACGCCTAACGAGGTATGTCGCTCGAAAAATGCCTTTACTGGACTATTAAGTATTAGGTTTACAGAATGATTCCATAGAAAATGAATTAAGTGACCATTTTCGGGAGAAAGGTCTCTGTAACTAAAGATTATTCAACTTATGCGATTTAAGTATTTGGGTAATACAGGTCACGCTAATTGCACGCGACACGTATATGATTTTAGTGGTCGACATAAAAACAAAAATCCGTCACTATTGACATAATTCAAATGTGTAGTACTAACTTTACTAACATCTATTTCAGGGATTTAAGAAACTATATCACGCACGAATAAATTTTTTTTTTTAAATTAATAGTACAAAATAGTCATCTTTCATTATTATTTTTCTATTCTTTGGTTACACGGTTTGATTGATTTCGTGTTTGCTTCAGTTCAACTTACTTTTACATTCAGTCTTTCAAATATAAATTTAACATGACCTCTGTCTAAAAATGGAATCAAATCTGGTGGTACCTGTACCAGTGATGGAATAAAAAAGTTATGTTTCTGTGATACGCAATTCGGATTTAAATGATAATATACATTTGAGAGATCGGGAGACGTTTTCGAAACACCGTCTTTGATGTAATCTCTCCTTACTCGAGATACAATTGTCAAGTCGAGTGGTGGTGATGGAACTTTGCCCTCTGGTTTGAGGGATTCTTTACAGCCATAACACACTGAAACTTTGGGGTCCAGAAACTGCAATAAAGAAATGGCAAAAGTTCCAAAGGCAGGCATTGGTCTTGCTGGTTTGTTATGGCTATTAGGACTATTATGTAGCCTGTTAGTTAGCGTATCCAGGTTCGGTATCTGGCTAACCTTTAACAAAAATTAATTAATTAATATAACATTGAATAAAAAAGGAATGAAGCAAGGGAGGGAGGGAGGGATGGATGGTTGGATGGATGGATGGACGAAATGAATGGATGGACGCATAGATGGATGGATGGATGGATGGATGGATGGATGGATGGATGGATGGATGGATGGATGGATGGATGGACGGATGGATGGATGGATGGATGGAAGTATGGATGGCAGGCTTACTTTGTTGGATGAGCCTTTTCTTCTCTGGGTGGCTTTTGTCTTTTTCCCACCAGTTTCTGGGAGACCTACACTTGACAATGTCGTTAAGTTTGATGGGTTAGCTTTACTCTTATGCCATTTCAAGAAGCGCGCCAAAAGTTCAGATTCCTCAGCAGCAACCAAAGTGTGAGAGCATATGGAATACGCTGCATAATTTACGCAACTTTTATCACACAGGAATTTTCCCGTCTGCTTACTTGTTAGTGTTACTTTATGTGGTGTGGTGGGGTTTCTCAAACTAGGAACCATCCACATGTTATTAGTTCCTGGAATGTTCCACACCTTACCAAGCAATGACTTGGCTTTTTCAAAAATCTCAACCAATATGGGATATGCAACACTTATTATCCCAGATTTGTCTGCCTCAATAGAAAGAAATTGTGAAATATGTCCTATGTCATTAGCTGATTCCTCATCTTGCCTGGGTTGAGTCGTCGCGAAGGTGAAGAATTTCCTTTTTAAATTATTTTTTTGAGATGGCGTCATTCTATAGAATGTAGTCTCGTCGACCTGAAGATGCCTAAAGTCTTTACTCAGGCGATATTCCCCTTTTCCTATCACAGCTAAAAATTGTTCATCGAACTGACGTTGAACAACTAGGTTTATATTTTTTACAGCTTTCACAAGGTTATTAGTAACGTTGTCATTGTTCAAAGAGTTTTCTTTGACATATCTATTAAGGCACTCACTTGGATTTTGACTGTAAGCAACAGGTGGGAAACCCAGCCCACACATGGATCTTATATCCGCTCGCATGCTCTCTTTTATAATGTTTGCATGCTGTTTTAAGAAGTAATTAAGAAACTCTGGAGCGTGTATATCTAGCTCAGGCCATTTTCCTTTAATTTTTTCTATGAACTGCTGGAACTCGTATTCCGACGTGCAATCCACCAGTCCCCCTTCGCGGGCACCATCGAGGTTACAGCCAAACACGTCTGTTATAATCTCCCTCGCTGCTGACTTGCTGATATTTAGTGAGGACAGTTTCTGCTTGATATTGTCCCTGAGGTGCATATCGCATCTGAGATGCACTGCGTCGGGAAAAACACTGCTTAGGGCGTTCGATATGTTAATTTCCCCATCGGTTCCATAGACAAGCACGTTCTTTGTCCCTGGCCGATGCCTTACCATCAAGGAAGGAAGAACATAATAGGAAGACTCCAGCTTGTGCTTGTGCAGAACACCGGGGCCAATACATATTGGGTGATTTCCTGTTTTAGTTTCGAGCATCAAGTTTCTGTAACAGCCAAATGTAAAATAATGATTTGCAACGTTGAATGTCGCATCCACGGAAAATACGGAAAAGCAGGAGGGATTAGTACAAAATCTTTCAATGTCAAGCAGTTGTTGGTCGTTACAGAGAAATATTGTTTGTTCATTTGACAGATTAACGTCTCTTACAAACCAGTTTTCCTTACTTCTTTGCTGTTGCTCCTTGGACATTTGCAAAAGCTGCATCAAAGGGTCTTGCGAATTTATGGTCCATACTTTGTCATTATCAAACGCTTTGCTCTTGCGAACATTGTAAATTTGATTGCGGTCTCTTGGATATTCTCCGGAACCACGGACGTTATTAATTCCGCCACGTTCTTCGATGACAGAGTGCATTATTTCTCTTGGCTTTGTTTTGTCAAGATCTTTAATTAATGCCTTCGTGCTTGGCATAGTACGCCTGTAGGCAAGTTCTCGTCCTTTTTTGCGCCTTCCGTGAGATTTGACTTGGACTGCTTGTTCTCCACCACTGAAAATATATTGTATGAAGATATACCTGAAAACACCTTCTTCGTTTTTTAAGAATAACATGGTCTTCTTTAGTGATGGTAGGTTGGCGTTAAAATAGAACTGTCGGAAGACTTCGTATCTTTCTGAAAGTTTTCCCTTTTCCTTTCTTTTCAGTCCGTTATTTACCCAAGAGCCCATGTCATCGCACTTGCAATCCCATACATCCTTAAGCTTCCAAGTATCAACAACAAACGCAGTGTTGTTTTTCACATTCATTGGTACTGCAGAACAAACTCTCTCACTTTCAATAGGATCTTTCAGAAGAAATTTCAAAATTGTTTTAGTTGGCATTCCCTGTTTCAAACCATTTTTGAAAATGGGCAGACAATGGTCATTCTTGTAAAAAGACAGCACTTCATCTGAATCGTCACTGCTGTCGCTGTTGCACTCGCCCATATGGACGACGGCCGGCTCTAGTTTTACTGGTTTAACATCTGGCAATTGTTGGGACAAATCGGTTTCTGAAAAACACATATAATGATGCATTATAAGTAAAACATATGACGAATACTTACACAAATTAAGTATTTATTTATTTACTATTAGAGTATATATATATAATATCCATCCGTCCATCCATCCACCTCTTTTTATATATATAGTACACACCCTTGATGTTGATTGATTCAGATTCACACAAATATAATTGTCCACTTGTTGTAATCTTGTCCAACACTGCGTCGTAATGCTGTCCTACTTTGGCAAGATAGATTGTGCGCTGTGATTGTGCTCGGGCCGGTGGGACCAACAAAGTGCTAACCTCTCCGCCACTAATGTAGAAAACGTGAGCTGAGGTTTGAGTCACATTTGCTAGAACATGCAACATTAGATCAACGACATCCGAGTCATATTGTCCTCCATAAAGATAGTCATCAAGTTGTTTGTGCAACTCAATTTCCCCAACAAACGGCTTGTAAAAATCAATATTTGACATGATTTCGTTTTTGATGAGAGGAATGAAGGACGATACGTTGCCGACTCCTTGAAAGTGTGCTTCTTGGAGTCCATGGAAGAAGGCATGGAGGATACAGTGCCCATCTCCTGAAACTTGCTTTCGTATTTTTCTCCAGTTGCTGAGGACTTTTTCAAGTTTTTCTACCTGACTCATTTGGCATCTCGAGTTGTCTAGGTGACGTTTTGGAACACAAGACAAACATTTTTTCTTGGCAATGCGGACCTGACCCAAGGAATGCCTGTATAACATAAGTGTTTCAAAATTACAGCATTAGAGAAACTCATTGCTGCGAAGCCATGTCGTTGGTTATAATAATTTTTATGTTCCATATCAAATACGTACCTAACACAATAGATATCGGATTCTTCTGATGTATCCACGACATCATTCTCGTCAGCGGTATCGCTAAGAACTACCACATCCTTTGAAGCATCCACTGACACAGAGCCATTTTCAGATTCATCTGTCAAGTCTACAAAAAGTGTCCTTTTCACCTGAGTAGAACTACATTTTTACAAAAAGATCATTAATTATGCGATCAGCTTGTGTTTTTAAGTCAGATTTAGCAATGTATAGTAACTGTGGTTAGACTTACTTAGTGTCTTCTGCTTTTAAATTCTTAGTAGCTGGACTTCTTTCAAAATCACTAACGTTTGAAAAAAAAGTTTGTCATTAATCGGCATTAAAAAGGCCATTTAGAGTGAAAAAATCATTATACCTTTTTCCCACTTTCGTCTTTGGGTTGGCCCTGCAGAAAGGATTGAATTACAAGAAATAAAGAAAGCAGCTAGGAAAAATCATGAATGACAAATGGTTTTTTCCAGTACCTGCTCCTTTTTCCAAATGAATTTTTTTGCTTTATACCAGTGCCACTTCTCACAGTCAGTGATTCTTCTGCAAGTGCACAATGGTTTAGTGTCTGCTGTCTAGCTTCATGAGCAATTTTAGTCCAACACCAACAGCCACACAATGCAACCATAACATTTTATTAGAAATTAAGTGAATCATTTCGTAGCCGTTAAAACCTTTTTGGGTGTGTTTGTGTATGTGTGAATGAAAACAATAAAGTTCAAGAGTAATACCTCGGCCTGCGTTACTTTCATTTTCATGGTTGGACAAAGAAGGCGCCTGACACGAAATAGATTCAACAAAAAATGACCTAGCAAGGAAAAATGAAATTTGTCATTAACATTGTAAGTGGAACTGATATAGTACCTACCAGTAAACCATTTACCTTGACAATTCAGAATCGGCTCCAGACTCAGAGGAAGAGGAAGAGGTGCGTGCACCTGAATCGAAATGAAGAAAAGTTGAATACTAGGCCACGAAAAGCATTTTGCATTTTGTTGTAGATAACTAGGCTGCGGGTGGGGGCCGTTATTGGCAGGCTGCTTACCAAAGTCTGTGCTGGCTTTAGAAAAACACTATTGAAATCCACTGAAATTATATTGTGCCCATTATGTGTTTTTGGTTTTGTTTGTTTATTTGTTTGTTTGTTTCCCTCAAAAGGCTTATGCCGGGCAAATAGCACTCTTTAGGAGCATAAAAAGCCAAAAGCCCAGCTTCAATTTTTAAGGAGTTTATTCTCCTTGCCGTTAACTCTTGAGAAAACTTGTTTCAAAACTCAACAAAATAACAAAGAAATTAATTAAGTAGAAGTTGTAAAGAAAATATGGCAATTGCCCATCTTGCAGTTAGATTGAGCATGTAATATGAGCGAACTACTTCGAAGTTACTGGAAACAGACATAGGAAGGGCACAGGGAAACTGATCTCTGAACATTGCAAGTAGTATCGCAAAAAGGCGATTTATTTACTATCGAACTTCTATGATCACCTACACTGCGAGCAGAGGTTTTTTTCTGACCCTCCATGGAGCTGGATGTCGGGGAGAAAAAATATTTTGTGGCTGCCCACTTTTGAACGTTCGAATTGAGCCCACGATGAGCGCGCGCTCAAAAACCGCTGAAAAATCTACAAGATTTTATTGAAGAACCATTTGAGCTTCAACAGGGCAAAACCCTCAAATTTTTCAAGAAACTCTCTATTTTTCAATAGATCATTCAAAAAAACTCTTAAGAATCTAGGTTATATCAAGTTTAAAAAAAAGTTTAAATCAGTAACTAATGAAAAAATAGATTTTTGTAGAGATTTTTGTTCGACTTTATGAGATTTTTTAATTAAGAGCACCGAAACTACAAAACATGACAAATCAATGTATTTTTTGTATTTTTGTCGAGAATATCCATGTATTATTGTAGAAGGATTGACTAGGCTTCGTTCGTGCAATCATATAGTTTGCAAATAACCATTATCTTATGAATCTTATGAAATTTTTTTCTAATCACTTCCGGTGGCGCAATTTTTACTCCAGAAGTTTGAGCATAGGCTTCCATTAATTTGGGAGTGGGAAGAACGCGAGTCAAAAAGTTGCGAGTTGCTGAAATGAAAAAAAGGTCCAAAGAGAATTGATGAGGGGGTTGCATGATATTTATTTTTCGACTCAACCCTTGCACTTTTTTTCCATGCGTACAATTAGACATTTTGCTTCCAGCAGACGAGGTTGCGCGATATATAAATTTTTTGGTTGAAGTGCCAACTTTGGAGCCAGTGTGTGAGCCCATCGTTATTACAACCTGGAATCTTCGATTCGTGCACAGAAGAGGAAGAAGCCATTGTTGTTTGAAGCTATGTAAACACGACAACCCGACACAGACTGATAGAGCCGTCCCATTTTAAGGAACTCAAGATAAGACGTCTGATAAAAGTTAGTCTAAGAATATACATTTGCACGAAATTGAAAAAAATATAAAAGCTTTATTGTCTTAAAAAAGTACTAGTTTGTCTGGTTTTTCTGCCCGATCAGTAGTGGAAGTCAGATGATATGACTAGCTAAAACCTAGTGTGAGCTGCGTCGGTGTTTCTAATGAAACAGTAATGATAAATTGGTAAATTATACACCGTGAAAAGATGAAAAACTTACTGACGTTTCGGACGCTAGTCCTTCGTCGAAGTCAATGAAGATTTGCGAAGTCGACAAATTCAGAGCCAACGTCGCAGTTTCTTGTACTGGGACCATCATCTTTTTTCAAGACTTTACGATAATTATGTACGAGATATCTTCTTATCATCATTAAACATTGTGAAAGTACGTCGGTGGTAAAATGTTGGAACGTACCGTCACGAACCCCTAAATTTTTAAACATATCTGCTAATTTATTGCTGTTTTTTTTTTTTTTTTTTTTTTTTTTTGCTGTAAGGGTGCTGTTTGCATATGTAACGAGAAACGGAACGCCTCAATGTACTGAGTAATAATAATTGAAACTTTTGTTGCTTGGGTTCGATAACCATGGTTTTGATAATTTTACGGGTGTGAAATTATCGTTAAAGTATAATTTTTTCAACAACTCGCAACTCGCAACTATCGGACTCGCACTTTACCAAGACCCCCATTAAATGCTGGTTATCTCGAAAACAAGCTCGGGACACCCTGTTTTTCTTTCCAGATTTGGAATCAGCATTAAATTTCAATTCGCAAAATCGAAGTTTTAAAAAAAGTTTAGATCGATTTCCAAAAGTAGGCAGTCACCTTAATGGAAAAAAAAGTGAAGATGTACCTCACAAAAAGACCAACACCATACATTACAACATAGTGTCAGTATGGAGACTTAAACCTCAGTTGGTGTCATATTTGCCAAGTTTATAAAATACACATTTTAGACATTATAAGAATAACACTGCTTAGATTCTTACCTTTCAATACTTCAGCATAGGTAAAATCCATGATATCAAACGCAGAAAATTCTAAACGTTAAATCTTCACAAATCAACAAAGTTTGATATAGCACGTACTCAATCAAGCCCTAGCTTAAAAGCAAGGTAAAGACCTCGGTAGACGTGATAATTGCTTTCTTAACAAGATATTTGATTTTGTAACATGACACGGAAATTCTGTAACTAAAAATGTTTGTGATAAGTCACACAACAAAATAAAAAAACTTAATGTAAAAGTAACTGATGAATATTAAGCGTAATTTGTATGTATTCCTCTTTTAATAGTTTCATATTTTTTTTCATCATTCTGTAAACCTAATACTTAATAGTCCAGTAAAGGCATTTTTCGAGCGACATACCTCGTTAGGCGTGATAATGGAACTGTCATTCCATCAGGTCGGGTTCAAATAACGATAAACAGCTATCAGTCACTCCTTGAAATCATTATTAACTTGAATGCTGCCTTGTCACGAACAAAATTAAATCTCAAAAGTAAAAAAATTATCAAAAATTATAGAAATAAATCGGTCCGGGTTTTACAGATTTTGGGTCCGGGTTTTACAGATTTTGGGTCCGGGTCCGGGTCCGGGTCCGGGTCCGGGTCCGGACTTTACCGTATGCCAATAAAAAGTAGATTGATCGCCACACATTATACAAGATTACAAACAGCCGAAGCAATGCTCAGTTGTACTGTTGAAATGTGCGAAGGTCTAACGAGAATTCGCTCGAATGAATAATCATTAATTTACCGACTTGGATGAAGGCAAAATAAATAGCATTTATAAACGCATTTCTATAAAATATTCGCTTAGTTCACAGTGTAAATACATGTAAATAAATAGTTTCATTCGAAACGAATGTAGGAGCCGTGACCCTTGAAGGTCAAGATAAGTAGTACACCTTTTGCCGTTCATTAACAGAAAATGTACATTTAAGTGTGCCAATAGTTGTATCAATAACGTGTAATGTACTTTCATCAACACCACAAGTAACATCATTAGCGCGGATCAACTTTCAATAACGATATTTGAATATGCGTGTACATTCATAGGCATCAATGGACAATCAATAATGCGTTTGCACATTCATATGCGCGGATTGTATTTTCTTGTGCGCGAAGTTCAACTTCAATAACACCAAATGACAAACAATTGCATTTATGGTCAATCATTTACCCAAAAGTGAAAATTCATTAGTGCTATTAGCATAATCATTGACAATGTATAACGCGTTTGGACAATCATGAGGGTCAACGTTATATTCTATAGCGTGGTTCGACAAACATTTGCATGATTCGAATGAACAATAAGAGAAATAAAACAATCATTAGCGATTTAAAAAAAAACTATTTTAGCCTTCAATTTCTTCGCCATTTATGCATCGTGGCAAATACGTTTGCATATATCTGAACCACTGATCACATTTAGCGATAGTGATGGTTGCCACATATCTTTGGAACCCTTCCCTTCCACAAACATTTGCATGATTCGAATGAACAATAAAAGAAATAAAACAATCATTAGCGATTTTGTTTATCACTTTAAAACATATAAAAAACTCAGGAAACTGCCTCCATAATAGCGGCTCCGTAGGAGAATAGCAATTAGCTCACTTAAAGCAGCAATTAAAACCGACATCATTCGTCCAGAGATCTAACAACATACGAACTATTGGGCTGAGGCAAGACGACAAGGGATTGCTCTAGGTCTCTACAGAAAGCAGTTGCTAATGGAAGGGTTCCAGAGAAATGTGGCAACTATCGCTAAATGTGGTAAGTGGTTCAGATATATGCAAACGTATTTGCCACGATGTATAAATGAATGGCGAAGAAATTAAAGGCTAAAATAAAATAAAAATCGCTAATGATCGTTTTATTTCTCTTATTGTTCATTCGAATCATGCAAATGTTTGTCGAACCACGTTATAGAATATAACGTTGACCCTCATGATTGTCCAAACGCGTTATACATTGTCAATGATTATGCTAATAGCACTAATGAATTTTCACTTTTGGGTAAATGATTGTCCATAAATGTAATTGTTTGTCATTTGGTGTTATTGAAGTTGAATTTCGCGCACAAGAAAATACATTCCGCGCATATGAATGTACGAACGCGCTATTGATTGTCCATTGATGCCTATGAATGTACACGCATATTCAAATATCGTTATTGAAAGTTGATCCGCGCTAATGATGTTACTTGTGGTGTTCACGAAAGTACATTACACGTTATTGATACAACTATTGGCACAAATGAATGTACATTTTCTGTTAATGAACAGCAAAAGGTGTAATGTAAATCAACACGCATAACGCAACGCTTTATGTTGATCGTCCCGATTGTATCATAAACGGCCGATTATCTTGTATTGAGTTTTGATCTCGTAGGTTGAATGATTCCTGGAATAAAACACACAGCCCGCCTTTGAAATTGAAAACAGAGAAAGCGTTTTCAAATAGATCTTCTTCCAACTGTACTCTATACTTGACTCAGTTGACTCTATCGCGAAGTCGTAGTCGAAGTCGTTTTTCGTATTAATTGAAGTTCAGACAATTAATTCATCACAGAATTCGCTTCAGAACTCAACAAAATAGCGAAGAACTAGGTGTTAAAAGGAAAATAAAAAGGACGATTACTCATCTTACTAGATAATTTGAGTATTTAAAATATTTAATCGAACGAAATATTTAGAGTCTTTGAGAATGTCAACAAGCATAAGGAGGGCACAGGAAGACCAATCTTCGAAAAGTGCAACAAGTATCCACGAGTTCGCCAAAGGGCGTTTGATTATTTTTTTCAAATTGTGCCAGTCATTTAAATCACCCAAGAGGCCACTGGAATCCGAAAAAAAAAAATTGGGGGTACCCACGCATCTAAACGAGATAATTGACGTTAAACACCGATGACGTAAGCACTTTTTTACGCAAGGGGAAAAAATCATTTTACGAAGTTGTATTGATCGATTTTATCTGAAACTTGTTTCAAATAAACGACTATTTGTGCTCTTTATATCAAATATATAAACTTTTATGTATCATATGAGAAACCATTTTTGTAACCAAATTTTGCCTTCAAAAGTGTAAAATATGGTTTCTTAAGCAGAGGAGGATACACTAGTATCCCAAGTTACTTTGCGAGTTTCGTTTTTCAATATGGCGTCGCTTTCTACTCGTCTGTAGCGGTGTGCGACTTTCACTTTCCGTAGCAGCCGTTACGTGACCTGTACGAGGTAAAAACCCATGAACTTGTATTGTTTATTAAAAATACTCTTAATCTACATACATATTTGTTTGGTTTTGCGCCAATTGTCAGAGTTATATCGCTCGAGTTCACTTTGTCACGCGGTGTCATACCTGATGTCATATTGGATTTTATATGGTACATCAAGTAAATGCTGCTTTTCACATATTTGAGTATTTTAAGTTTAAGTAACAAATATGTGTAATTCAGGTATTTAGGAAAAGCAAAACCTTGAAATGACCAAAATTGACCCATGATTTATAGTCTTTTGGACAGTCACAATTGAAGTATATTTACGACAATTTATCGCAAACGCGACTCGTAAAAGGTGTGATATTTTTTGCCCATTTCATACAAAACAAAAATATTTAATAAACCTTACTTACTCCTATACTAGATGTAGAAGTAAGGCAATTAAGAGCTGGGCTACGGACGTTATTGAACAAGTAATCCATCGAAGAGTTGTCACTCGTTGTTGGAACAAGAGCGACACGTCTCTCTCTCAATTTCTCCAATAAACTGACGTGAACGAGTCTAAAAACGACTTGTACTCCTTCAAGGCCGGGTAAACAAACAGAAAAATCATCTTTTGAAACACAATGAACATACAATAATGAAATATCTTGAAAAGCATTTGCCGAGTCTGAACACCGTCATCTTGTTGTGCACTCTAAGCCGGTCAAACCAAAGTGATGACGTCACGAAAAAGTGATAATATAGTATCAAACACAATGCATTCTGGGATACTAGTGGAACCTCCTCTGGTTCTAAAGGGATGCTACATTTTTGCTTACATTTACATCCAAAACCATTTTCATTTTAAAAATTCTATTATAAAAAATAATTTAACTATTTCTGTTACATTTTGGACGAAAAAAAATGGGGGTACCCACGCGTTTTAAAAAGTTATGATTTTTAAAAATATTTTTTGAGGATAAATCGGGTGCTAAAAGCGTGACAAGCGTGACGCGGCGTTACGAAACAGCGTGACTCGCTGTTTGCAGCAGCTCCATCTCTTCGTGGTTTTACAAGCAGGAGGAAAAATGAAAAAAAGCGATATTTCAAGCCTTCAAAGTACCAGAAAACTTATTCAATTCGAAGAACAATAATAAATAATTATTTCCTGTGTAGAAGAAAAGATTTCCTTAAGCAAATGGTATGTAAAATTGTTTTTGAAGTCGGAAAAAGAACGGCTTTTCATGAATGTTTCACGGCAGTCGTGCATGCAAAGCAAGAACCAGGCAAAAACTTTCGTAAAACACAAACCTACATTTAGTTTAACTTCACAAGTGCAAGAGACAGATTTAATAAATCAAAATAATAATTTTCTTTGTCAGTATGCTCTTTGCGTGAACGTTTTTGAATATATTTTTTGAGTGAGTGAAAGACAGTTTATGTAAATACGAGGTCTTTCAACGACAAAAGTTTATTTTATGTAATTGCACTCGCAGGAAAAGCTAAATGAATGGCTGATATTTGGTGTAATGTGTAATTCCTTTTTTAATCTGTATGGAAATATTGAAAAAGTTATTTTATTATTCACCCATCGAAACTGCCTTTTCTAGAAAGTAAAAACACATGATTTTTCGCCAAAAACACCTGAATTCTTGAAAATTACTCTGTGATACATCTTTGACTACATAAATAATAGTTATTGCTGTGGTTTTTGGTCTTAATTTTTTCCAAGGCCGACGTTTTCTGTACCTTTGAATGTTTTGCTTTTAAAACCCGCGGGAATCTCTCGATGCAGATGCGCAGTAAGTGTGCGCGCTGACAATAGTAGGCACCAACATTAAATACTCACAATCAGTCTGTAGGAGTGGTTGTTTCTTGTTCCGCTTTGCTTCCTCCGTCGCTTACCAAGCAGTGCAGAACTTACTTGGCTCTTGTCTTCTGTATCAAACCAACAAAAAATGCATCAACCATTTATTAAAGAAACTGTTAAACATAAAACTTGTAGACTAGATTTACTCCATTTGCTCATGATATCACTGCACGAATGATTCATTTCTTTACTGATTTCAAATCAAAACCAAGTCAGTCAGCTATATCTCAGACAACCCTTGGAATCTTTCAATTGCTACAAACAAACTAGGTTCTTAATACACTATATCTTTTTTATGTACAGACATGGTTAATTAGTTTATTGAAAGCTGAACAGGTTTTTTTGGTACAAGAGGAAAATATGATTCTATCCGACGAAACGAAAGTGAAACAAAATGACGCAAAACAACTAACAAACGGAAAACGAATTCTAGCGCTACAAAACTAGAAAAACTTACAGAAATCTCTAAATTTATTTATTTATCAACAATATTTATACAGAGGGGCCCAATTCAGCGAAGCTGGTTTGAATAGGGCTCTGTTTAAATCAAACTTACAGACAAAAAATACAGTACAGAATACAAAAATTAAAGTTAGAAAGTACTAAGATTAAAACACTTAACATGTAAGTATTGCATGACGCACAAGTCCTTACCTTCAGATAGCGTTTAATTTCTTTATAAAACTTGTTTAAAGTTTTCCGTAATTTTTTCGACGTCTTGATCGGTTGGTAGATCAGCCGAGTCTGGTTGGTTTGGGGCTGTGCCTTGCCCTTTAGGTTACACCCAGGTCATTATTCAACCAATAGAATCGTTGTATCGAACAATGACGTTAATAGTCTTAGCCAATCAAAACTGACAACTGGCCCCCACGTCACTGTGCTGTTTCTTGCTTTTCTTGTTTTTCCTGTTTTGTGATCGCAAGGAAACACAGCTTGAGCTCAGCTGATATGATTTCATGGAAATAACAATTCGATTGATAATTGATGATCTGGAACGCAATTGCAAAACACTTCTCAAACCCTTCACTTACTGTTCAACACTCATGGTACTGTTATGAGAGAGAAAATGATTATTTTTACAGACGAACTAAGCAATCAGTTTTCTAATTACCATTTCTTATCGTATGAAAACAAGATAAAGAACGATCAATTAGATATATAAAAATGTCGGTAAAAGAGTTCAGCATGGCTAACATCACGCACAAGTTTAGATAATGGATGCATTGAATTCCAAAGTAAGCCTCTTAGCTCCTCCCATTAGCATTTATACCTCTGGTTACGCCCTACACACTTTCTACCACTTTGCTCAGTTATTTTAGGATTATTCTCTAGAATCTTATGATAGAAATATTCCTTGTAGCCTTTTCTATACATTTACAATATATTCTTATATTAACTTTAGTCTAAGCTATGTTTAATTCCATGATATTCACTCGTATTACTCATCAATAGAATATCGTGCTAAGGAATTTGCTTATTCTTTTAGCCAATCATAATTCGACGATATTATCATGATTAGAGACTGACATCTGTCATAGAATTATTATAAATAGAGCTCATGTAATAGCGCAGAGCAACCGTGACGTCAACAACGAAGACAAACGCGAAATTCAGACAAACAAACTTAGTTTACTTTCAGCAGGTAATTTTCACAGCCGATCGCAGTAGATCTTAGTTTACATGGGTTATTATTGTAACTTTAAGTAAAAATAATAAAATCGGTTCGTATAATCCTCGTCGCGGTTAAACAGAATGCAATGTTTATCTGAGTCTTTAAGCTATTTTTAGAATCTGTGCGCTCTTAGTTCAACACAGAGAGTGGAACAAAGTACGACCCTGGGTGCAAACCCTTCACTTTGTTAAGTATATCTAGTCCAATATGCGGTCGTATATTGTAGCTTTAATACACTCAACACTCATGATACTGTTGTGAGAGAGAAAATGATTATTTTTACAGACGAACTAAGCAATCAGTTTTCTAATTACCATTTCTTATCGTATGAAAACAAGATAAAGAACGATCAATTAGATATATAAAAATGTCGGTAAAAGAGTTCAGCATGGCTAACATCACGCACAAGCTTAGATAATGGTATGCACTGAATTCCAAAGTAAACCTCTTAGCTCCTCCCATTAGCATTTGTACCTCTGGTTACGCCCTACACACTTTCTACCACTTTGCTCAGTTATTTTAGGATTATTCTCTAGAATCTTATGATAGAAATATTCCTTGTAGCCTTTTCTATACATTTACAATATATTCTTATATTAACTTTAGTCTAAGCTATGTTTAATTCCATAATATTCACTCGTATTACTCATCAATAGAATATCGTGCTAAGGAATTTGCTTATTCTTTTAGCCAATCATGATTCGACGATATTATCATAATGATTAGAGACTGACACCTGTCATAGAATTATTATAAATAGAGCTCATGTAATAGCGCAGAGCAACCGTGACGTCAACAACGAAGACGAACGCGAAATTCAGACAAACAAACTTAGTTTACTTTCAGCAGGTAATTTTCACAGCCGATCGCAGTAGATCTTAGTTTACATGGGTTATTATTGTAACTTTAAGTAAAAATAATAAAATCGGTTCGTATAATCCTCGTCGCGGTTAAACAGAATGCAATGTTTATCTGAGTCTTTAAGCTATTTTTAGAATCTGTGCGCTCTTAGTTCAACACAGAGAGTAGAATAAAGATCCCGAAGCTCATACCGAGACCTGGGTACAAACCCTTCACTTTGTTAAGTATATCTATTCAAATATCCTGTCGTACTGTAGCCTTAATACACTCAACACTCATAGTACGACCCTGGGTACAAACCCTTTACTTTGTTAAGTATATCTAGTCAAATATCCTGTCGTACTGTAGCCTTTATACACTCAACACTCATGTTACGACCCTGGGTACAAACCCTTTACTTTGTTAAGTATATCTAGTCAAATTTCTCTGCAACTTGTTTTTCAACGGCGTTGCGACACAAGTTGCAAGAGGGTTTACAGTGTTCCAAAGAGGAGCAATCGTTAACAAAAGTAGAAACAAATTCTACTTTATGCAAAGATTGCTGCACCTTGTCACGCAACATTTGTTTTCAAATTACTCTCTACGTCACTGACTAGCCTGGTGTTTACATGGAAGCATAAAAGCGTTTTCACATGCATGACAGTCTAGTCAGTGGCAGGTCGGTGCAGAACAATAGTTATTCAAATTGGTCGCCATATTTTGATACGGTGTATGGTGATTCAATGTAAAAAGCAAAACAAAGAAATTAGAAGCAGCTGTATATTAAAGAGAAACACTGGCGAGAGCTTGTCGTTGGGTTTAATGATTCTTAACAGTAACACATATTTACAAGTTAGTTTTATCAAACATTAAGAATATCTTATATCGTGTCTAACACAAAATGAACCCCTCCCCTCCCCCTCGTGCAAAGTAGGGGCATTTTGCATGACGTTGCCCCAAGTTGATAATATTGGAAGCACCGAGCAAACACCGGGTTTTTCACGACCCGACTTTATATTCCGTAAGGTAGCACCGAGCTAACACCGGGTTTTTTACGACCCGACTTTATATCCGCTAAGGTAGTACCTGATTTAGAAATAAACGCTCGTTATAGTTATATTAATGAAACTTACAAATCCCGGACACACAACGGGATTTTATGCCCCTTCTTTCCCCGGTAGCCGGATATTTGACTCGTTAAATTTGCTAGGCTTGTTGTCCAACAACATAGCTACCATAAAAGCACAGTGTATTGGAAAGAATGGGCACTGCACAGTACTGCACATTTTACACCGGTTTTTCATACCGCTAACACCGGACAATCTCGTTTGTATTAAAAGTACCTGACCCCTCCCTCCTGGGGATACTGTTTGCTAACCTACCAATCAAACCTATTACTAGTTTGGTTTGAGCTTTCGCTTCTGTAGAGCAGCGGCAGCTGTACCAGACCTGTAACCATGGGATACCTGAGTGACAGGTGATTGGCTGGACGGTTGAGGCGAATCTTCAGACGTTCTCTGAGTACTTGGTGGGTCTGGTAAAACTCTACCAAAAAACATGGCCGCCGTTAAAACCCTCTATAGAAGATGATAATCTGCTACAGCACTACCATATTACCCCCTCCATGATTGAGGGGGAACTGGTACACGTACAAGGTACAACATGCTGTAACATTCAAAATGGCTTCCCATTGTCTTCAGTAATTCATCAAATCACATACCATAGTTACGGCTACAGTACAGCTATGGCTATACTTTTGCCGTATAATTTCCCACTCATACCAAAACCACTGTATATAATGTCTTGATCAATACCTTCTTATCCTAAACTCTCCAGAAGTGTGTGGTCGTTGGAGATCCCTCCCCACCAGGGGTGCTGTAGGTAATGATCTCCCCAAAGGAGATGGTCTTTTGTGATGATGTTCCTTGGGTGGGGGAGGGGAGGGTGACATTTCTGGTTGAGGAATGGTTGGTGATGCCAAGGAAATGGAGTCAGCTGCTTCAGTTTTTCTTGGTGAGGAAAAAGGGGATTCCCTGAAATGTGAACAACATCTCTTTTTGAGTTTTTTATTTTTGTATGCTCAAGATATTAATTTCCTTCTGGCTAATCATCTTAGTTGTTTCATTCAACCACTCATTAATTATTATTATTTATAGTTATTGTCATTTTTATCATCAGTATCATCATTGTCATTGTCATCACCATCGTCATTATCATCATCACCATCTGGCATCATCATTGTCATCATCACCCTTATCTCACTACCATTATCTCTACTATCATCATCATCACCATCCTCACCATCAACATCATCATCATCACCATCATCATCATCACCATCATCACCATCATCATCATCATCATCACCATCAACATCATCACCATCATCATCATCACCATCATCATCATCACCATCATCACCATCACCATCACCATCATCACCATCAACATCATCACCATCATCATCACCATCACCATCATCATCATCATCATCATCATCACCATCATCATCAGTGTCTTCACCCTCACAAACATTATCATAACTATCACCATCATTGGCATCATAATGTGTAGTCATTACTCACCCTTCTGATTGGCTAGATTCTGTATCAGCACTTGTCGGTAACTTATGATCTTCCTCTAAGAATCTTAACAAACAAAGAATAATATGATGATAATATTTCAGGGACTGGCCTGAGAATACATGGCTTATCACTTTACTTTCACTGTAGCCTGTAGCCGTCATCAAGTTGTAATACTCAAGAAATACAACACACCACACATGCTGTGTGCAGTTATAAAGCACGGAGGGATTGGTAGAACACGAGAGAAGGGTTGGGAGAAGATTATTGAAGAGATAATTGAAGTCAATATTTAATATACAGAGACATCCAGTTTATCAAGGTTAGTTTAACTGGAGTCCTGATATAACATAACAGTTTATCAAGGTTAGTTTAACTGGAGTCCTGATATAACATAACAGTTTATCAAGGTTAGTTTAACTGGAGTCATGATATAACGTAACAGTTTATCAAGGTTAGTTTAACTAGAGTCCTGATATAACATAACAGTTTATCAAGGTTAGTTTAACTGGAGTCCTGATATAACATAACAGTTTATCAAGGTTAGTTTAACTGGAGTCCTGATATAACATAACAGTTTATCAAGGTTAGTTTAACTGGAGTCCTGATATAACATAACAGTTTATCAAGGTTAGTTTAACTGGAGTCCTGATATAACATAACAGTTTATCAAGGTTAGTTTAACTGGAGTCCTGATATAACATAACAGTCTATCAAGGTTAGTTTAACTGGAGTCATGATATAACATAACAGTTTATCAAGGTTAGTTTAACTGGAGTCCTGATATAACATAACAGTTTATCAAGGTTAGTTTAACTGGAGTCCTGATATAACATAACAGTTTATCAAGGTTAGTTTAACTGGAGTCCTGATATAACATAACAGTTTATCAAGGTTAGTTTAACTGGAGTCCTGATATAACATAACAGTAAATTTACAGAAATATATACATAATAGACAAAACATAGATATGATTGAGATAACATGGATTTGACATAGGGTTTATTAAAGTGTGTACCAAAAGTTACATTGTGTATATACAATATATAAATGAATAATAAATTAAATACCCATGTGCAAAATTTAATTAATTCTGAAGATGACAATAACAAATTTCATTTTAAGATTAATTCATTGACTAATAAAATTGTTTATATGCAAAAAAATTGGAAGTTCCTGGGGGTAGGGGGTCCCTTTACGAATTTCCTCACCCAGAGTGTGTATTATATCATGGCTATGTTTTTATGATCCCGAAGATCCATCCTACACGGCTTACCGCCTCATCTATCATGTACTACTTTTTCGTGGGATTCTACCAGCTCATTAGATACACCATGCTGATGTGGCCCAATACAGGCCGAAACAGCTTACCACGGTTTCTAGTTGATCTGGCTCATTTATTACACGACTTGAAGTTTTGAAAGGCCCATTGGCCCTCTTCTTCAGTCATTTCTTACAAGGCTCGTAATTTACCTATTACGCATGTTATTTTTATTATTATGGAACAGTACCTGGAATAAGACGAAAATCAAAGCCAACTCGTACAACACACTCAAACACAGCATCAGTCTCCAAAATGCTACACAATAAAACAGAAAAATATGCATTAATTTGTTGGAGTTCGTTAGTCATTTTAATTTATGTCCTAGAAATTTATTCTAGGATTCCATAGTTTTAGTACCATCCTTGGCTGCTTTCATTATTTTAAATTCCCTCGATATGCAGTGCATATATTTTAAACTTTTTCATTATATTATTTATTAATGGATTTCATAGCATTCACATTATGACATATTATAGTACCGAAGTGTGACGTCATCTAATTCCAAATTTAGCAATGTTCATATTTGAAGAGAACACAGCATTGCCTACATTCTGCAAAATTAAGGGTGTTGCGATAAGTGAAAATGGAGATATTGGGCATTTAAGTTCAAAAAATCCTCATATATTTTCTCTTATTTTGCACTGGATCCAATCTTGTTCAATTCAGTACCAAATAAAAGAAAATGTATGAAGATACATGTATTTTTTATTACATTTGCTTTTCACACTATCATTCTGAAATTTCACAGTATATTATATTTTACATGCAGTTTCAGATACAGTAATGTCAAAACCCCCCAAAGTTCTTTAAAAATATTTCTGTGACGTCATCACTTTGGTACTCTAGAGAGATGTTAGTTATTGGTCAATCATTACCAGGGTGTGGACGCTTGAATGATCCGTCTCTGATCTGAGTGACACCAAACAACAAGAACACCATTACACAAGCGAACAATCCTCTGTACAAATGGAAACAAATTTTATAGTTAAATAACAAACATTAAAAGAAAAAAGTATGGATTGATTGGTAAGTGTACTGCTTACTAAGCAAGAGGTCCATAGTTTGATCCTCAGTGACCTCACACACTTGTTTTAAGGAGCAAGTATGGCCTGGTTGGTTAGTGTACTGCTTGCTAAGCAAGAGGTTCATAGTTTGATCCTCAGTGACCTCACACACTTGTTTTAAGGAGCAAGTGTGGCCTGGTTGGTTAGTGTGCTGCCTGCTAAGCAAGAGGTTCATAGTTTGATCCTCAGTGACCTAATGCGTGGTGTTTAGAAAGGCAAGTGGTAGCATTACTTTAATTTCTGTTAAATGTAATTGTGAACATTATAGAATACCTTTTAGTATTATATTGACTATCCATCGGCGTTGACTCAAACAATGCAACATATACAAGCACAGCAAACATTCCAACAAGGACTGTGATGGTATGTGCTTGCCAGCAGATAAAATCAAACAAAGGCTGTCAGAAAACAACTTTTTTCTTATTCCTAAAATTGGTCCAAATAGGGAATGTGCTCTCAGTCTTGAATGTAAGATAGAAAAGTCTGTAGCGCACCATAAGTTGCAACACACAGATGACAGTAGACGTTGTGAAAGTCTAAACCAGAATAAACACAAAATTTCAAGATAAAAAAACGTTTTTGTATTACTTCCACTGTGGCAAACATTGGGTAACCTCATAATCACAGCTCAAGCAGTGATCAGAATATTGTCTCATAATCACTGGTTGCTTGACCAATCACAGTGCACTAAACTCTACATTCAAGTCTCAGATTATACTAATTTCCACTTAAATCAAAAACATATTATAGTAAGTGATTATAATCAGCTCCTGATTTATTCATTGATATTTTAATGATTCCTTTTATTGTTTAGCTACAACTTCATTATCCTTGCCTATTGTTTTCATGCTTCAGGTGCTTTTAATACAACACCAAGTAGAAAGAGTCCATGTTATTCGACTCAAAGATAGAAAGAGCTCGTGTTAATTATTTGACTCAAATATACAGAAAAATCTATACCTTTTTAACTGGCTTAAGACTGTCATTGATAGGCGATATAAAAGTTCAATGAGAAGCGTTTATGAGCTAATTTAAATCCAAGTTATAATAAATGTTAATATAAACAAATGGTTTACACTTATTAACCCAGACGTTATGCACGAAGCTGGTGAAGGTTATTCCTTCAACTATCAGTTTTCTTTAGTTCAAGATCAATAACACCATTTTAACCTACCAGAAAAAGGTATTAGTGCCATCATCACTGAATTGTTGGGTCTGTTTTCGGTCCCATTCACATGCGATGGCAAAAGGACGTCGTTCAACATGGTCTCCACCATTGGCTCGTACTGTTGATTGCTCACTTAACTTCATGACTTTCTCCATAGAACTCTTACAACAGCACTGTCCACAAGTACATCTACACTCGGTTGACTCCTTTAGCTTGGCCATGACGTTTTATTGAAGAGATCAGAGGTGGTTTAGGGTGTTTTTATGTTGGATGTTGTTTGGCTCCCGTCCCGTACGTTGTGAGTCAGTGCTTACTGAAAGTTGTAAAGTCCTTGTAACCAGATGTTACTGACCTTTGTAAAAAGCGATAAAGCTAGCGCCCAAACTCTTCTGGGTTTGCCGAATGGAACGCCTGATCTTTATCGCATTATATATGTCTTTTATTTTTTAATTAGTGTTTTATTTTTGCCTCTAAAGCACTTAGATATTTTATTCTTTAAAACGTTTTGTGAGTGATGTTCTTCAGTCGTGGCTGTAATAGAGGAAAATCGAAGTTAATTGTCCGAGATTATCAAAAGTTTGTTGACGAGGACGGCCAAACCAAAGTGAAACGAGTGAGGAGCACCGTGAGAATACTAGAAGGTGTTGTGAATAGTCGACAAGATGATGATGGGGCAAGTTCATCTTCAGCTGACGATATACTAGACTTGCCAGACGCTAGTGATGGCTTCAATGTTGAAGTTGACCCTGGTCCATCCCACTACGAAAAAAGTAGTGCTAGTGCTGTCAAGCACTGGCAGGAAATTAGAGCAAACTTAATTAAAGTTTCTCTAAAACGAGAAGGTTTACTGCAGCTTGATAAAGAATGCAGCAAGTGCAAAGCACAAACAGCTCAACTGAGATGTCTTGATTGTGGTGGTTCGTCAGGTTTTTTTCTGTGTGAATCCTGTTGTATATGCCTTCACAGTACAGAGAATATTCTACATTGCCCTGAGATATGGAAGGTAAATTTCAGACTATTGCATCCTGTATAACAAATTGCATACTCAATCTCTTACTGTAAAATACTGCATGTTTGTTCTAAGGATGGAAAGTGGGAGCAATACATTTTTACAAAGACGTTTGCTACATCCTGCTTTGATCCTGATTGTGCTGAAATGGGCCACCAAATCAATTTGTCCTTAACTTTGATTGATGACAAAGGTAATGTACATCAAATGAAGCAGCATACTCTATTTATAACATTAAAATATATATTGCACCTATATATATTGGTCACCTGTCAATCTTAGCCAGTATTTTTAAAGGGGGACTTGAACGAAAATCGCTCAAACTTCAATTGAGCTGAACTTCTTCAGAATAATCTTTAGTGGTTAAATAAACACGTTATCAAGTTTTATCGCTATATTCAGGTCGAAAGTATTATATTTTTACGGTTCTTTTTTGGAGTCTGTGATGTCATATACTCAACATCACGCATCGCTCAATACATTTCTTTGTATTTTATGATCAAAATATCAGTTTCAAAGAAAAGAAAGACCTCTCGGCCTAATAGAAATAAAATAAATCAAGGATTTCTTTACAAAGAAATGTATTGAGCGATGTGTGAAGTTGAGTAAATGACGTCACAGACTCCAAAACAGAACCGTAAAAATATAATACTTTCGACCTGAATATTGCAAAAAAACTTCATACAGTGTTTATTTAACCACTAAAGATTATTCTGAAGAAGTTTCAGCTCAATTGAAGTTTGAGCGATTTTCGTTCAAGTCCCCCTTTAAAAGATCTTGCCGGTTAATTAATTCTTATCACTACTGACACCAAATATAAAATCATTTTAAATTCCAATTTTTAGGTAGACACCATAATGTTTTGGTTCCTACGTGCAGCTGTGCCACAATAATGGAGATTTTAGTCTACCACCGATTCTGGCCAGCTACACCATGCTCCCCAACCATGGCTTTCTCTTTTCATCTCCTACTAAGATTACAGGCCTTAATGTTTGAGTGTCATATTTCAGTTTATGATTTTGTCAAGCATTTATTCTTTTATAATAGGGATGCACCATTTTCGAAGGTAAATCAAAATATTGATTCAATTAGAAGAGGGTCCTGAAGGGGTAAAATGGGAGCTGGGATGTGCCTTTTCTGGAGGCTGGGAAATGGGATTTCATGCACTGGGAGTGGGATTCATGACCAAAAAAACAAAATAAAAAGTAATAAAATATTGATATACATAGATATTATTTTATTAATAAATTAATCATTTTATAATTAGGAATAACTTGATTATGATATAAATTATATCCTCACAATTTATTGCAGACTCGTAACATTTATGAGCAATTACGCAAAAGCTTTGAGGAATTCAGGTAATAGTTCCCTACTTAATCAAAGAAAAATAAACTTAATGATAAAAGATAGAAATAATGATATCCCAAATAATTATAAACTATATCATCAATAGTCATTTATTTTTACTCCTAAGGTATCATTTTAAAGCCATTGAAAGTGTACCTGTGGTGACATATGATGATCTAGAAATTGAACTTGAAAGCATAAAATGCCCTTCATGCCCTGATCCATCAGAGGTGAATATAATAATATAATTTTGTTTTATTTTGATGTTATGTTCTATTACAGGTGATATTGTTTTTGCATCTTTAAGCTCAACTTAATAGATGTATTGTCACAGTCACAACTCTATAATGCTTTATTAATACTTATTTATTTATACATATAATTTGAATTTTGTAGAAAGAAGATGTGTTTTTGTCAGCTGATGCTTGTTTTGGTCTACCACGCAAGAGATCAGCTGGGGAAAGCTTTCAAGATCCACTTTCTGGCGATTGCTACTTCCTTGACCAAGATAAAGTGGACAAATTTATGGAGAAATATCCCAAATCAGATAGTCGTAGGTCAGATGCACTCAAAGATAGAGGAAAGGTATAATAATATACATTTTGAAAAATAAGTTTATAAAGAAAATAAGTTTACTTCTAGGCATACCTTTTTGCCACATATTATTATTATTATTGTTTTAAAGGACTGCAGTGACTTTCAAGCAGGATCTGTCATAAGATCAAAAGGGAGGTATATTGCTTTAGATGAAACAGCTGTGTTTGGGATGGCCTGCAGGCATGCTTTTCCATTGAAGTTCTTAAACTTAAAAGGAGGTGAAAGGTAATAACACTTTTATTGATAATTTTTAAAATATTAATTAATAATGGTATAGAATTGGTCTTTAAATTATGACAATTTTTGCATTCAAAAACCATTAGGATTGGCTATATGGTGTATTTGCTGATAAACGTGGTTGGTGATGAGCGGTTCACCAACAACAACCTCAAAGTAATGTACGATATTTGCTGTCAATTGAACAAGCACTTGAAGGTAATATTTTTGTTCATAAAGACAATATTTGTAAATGTTTTTTTTAAATGTTTATTTTTTCCTTTTTTATCATTTACATATCTTGAAGAGCCATGGTAGATCAGACCTTATTAGTAAGGTAGAGCTGGCATGCCCACAATTTCATGCCTATGCACATGGAGCAGATTGTCAGGTAAGTTGACCCAGCAGTATATTATGGGATAATATGACACTCAACACAACTGACATGCACACATCTCTACTTTATCTTAAAATACCATGACTCCAAAAAAAATATATATATAATTTGATCTATTTATATTATAAATTTGTTTCTTAAATTAAGATGCAATACAGCCCTCGACGTTTACCTGGCTGGGGATTGTGTGATGGAGAAGTAATGGAAAGGCTGTGGTCTTACCTTGGTAAATTCAAGAAGATGACCAAAGAAATGTCCAGCATTCATCGTCAAGACATTCTAACAGATGCCCTTCATTTCTATGCTTTACATCAAAAAAATACCCTAGGTTAATATATAGCTCTTATTATCGGAGTGCAAGGTCCGTACCGTAAGTTATGGACCGAGTTTTTTCCACTGCCTTATGGCCCAAGCGCATAGCGTGAGGTCCGTAAAAAGTGGAAAAAACGAGGGTCCTTAACTTATGGTACGGACTGTGCAAACGAGGTTAATAAGATATTTATTATATGGCAAGGCTTATGAAGTAAAAATTGATTTTTGGTCTGTACTATAAGTTACGGACCACACATTGACCAATCATAGCGCGTGAAATTACCTTGCCATATAATAAATAAATTTATAATCACATTAAATTTTGTGTTTCTTTTTAAATTGCAAATTCTAAATTTTGAGATATATTTTCCAGTTTTCAATTTCAGTAAAAAAAAATTGCAACACATTTGCACCTGTGGATGGCCCAGGCCATAATTTTTTGGTAATTTATCTTTTAGTAACTTCAACCCTACTTCGACACAAAAGTGCTTTGAAAGTTCAGAAAGAGGCTTTAGACACCATAAAGGAAATTGAAGAAGAATACAGCAGTAAGTTTGTTTGGACCTAAATTTGGTAATGTGCTCAGGTTAATTGTGGACATATGACATTATGAGCCAGTAGTGAACTTTAAATGGTAAATTCTTAACTGATGTCTTCACTTTTGATTTAATGCATGATCATGGTGAATTTAATCTATTGACTTAGTTTAATATTGTATTGATAGGTATTGTTTCCTCGGAGGTAATACAGCAGTGGCTGGAGGAAGAAAAGAGTATTCTAATTAACAAGAATGCTCCCAAAGGTAACAAACCCCACATGCAGGATATATATATTTTTCTATTTACTTACTGCATTAAAAATCTATTTCCAGTTACTTTTCCAGAAGGACATGAATGGATAATGGAGTACTTCCAGCTGTTACGCAAATTTTATGCATTGAGGTGTGAATTATTGTTTGGTATGTCATTCGATTTAAGATTGCTTCATTTTTTGCTTTTTAGGGAAAATGTTATCCTTCAGCAGGTTGATGAATCCTGTGAGAGACATATGGGAAAGTGGGTATAATAACTGTAATAACAATACACTGTGCCCCAATAGACCTCTTTATCTTTGCATGCAAATTGCCCATTTCAGACCACATGTCATTATCATTTCCCTTGAGATTTCTTCATCTCTTAAAATATTTACACATGAAAGAATGAATTCCCAGGCTTAAGGAGTGGCATTACATGGTCTGAAATGAGGGAACAAACAACGAAGCTAAAGAGGTCTATTACATTGTATTTGATATTTTAATCAAACAATAAACAAAACAAAAAACATCAGTTAAATCGTATTATATTAGTCGGGTTTAATGACTTCACTCTGTAACTGAGTTCTAACTCCTTGATATTATTGGTTTTAACGATTTTAACATCCACACACAAATCAATTAATTAAATATATATTGCAATTTGCTTAGAACTTTTCAATCATTGTATATTTCAACTTAATATCTATTCATTAGTTTGTAGATATGATGTTTATGGGTTTATTGTAGATAAAACTCTGAAAGTTCTATCGTTAACTAAATCTTTAGCCTGTATACGTACTAATTTGTGCCGTTTCGCAGATAGAGTGGTTCTCATAAACCAGTCGTGAAACAAAGGTGTACTAAATCCTGCTAACTTATAGTGTAATAGTGAGAAGCACATAATGGAAAGCAGAGGAACGGGAGTAATGCAGTTTAATAGATTGAAGTGTATTTCATGGGTTACTGAAACCTCTCTATCACCTGTTGGCTGCTCTGTATTCTAGCAGTTCAACTATTTTTGTTTTTTCTCTCGCAATTTTCTTGGTTTTTGAGCCAGGACAGATGGGCTGCCTTGACCAAATTCAGGATGCAGCTGGTCAATCAACGTCTTGGCTTCCTTTCCCTTCTTCTTTTCGGCTGACGATGCCTGTACTGTAATGCCTACAGGCCTAACGTTGGCAGATGGCCAGGCAATGTAGGACCCCTTCTCTACTTCACCTGGGATAGTCTTCCCAAGCGGTTACAGTACTGTCCATGACATCCGTTACTTGGAAAGCATACCAACCCGGAGATAGTTGGCGGCCATGGACAGTGCTTCGCTCCACTTTCAGCCCTTGCCCTACGACCTTGCCTGTTCCATCAAGCAGCTGAAAATCGGCGGAGGAGCATGCTGTTGCTGCAGAAAAGAACGTAAAAGAGTTAAAGGCGCGATTACACGATGTTATTATTTTCTCTTCAACTTGTCTCGCATTGCGTTCACAAATTGCGCCATTGTGTACACGATGCGACGCTCGGTGCAACTTGTGTATCAACGCCATAGCGAGACCGTATAGTAACGAAGGCGTAAGATTCGTTAAAGGGGCCGTTCAACTTCGTGACAATGAGCGTCCCATGGTTACTATTTAATAATATGTACCTTTGCTGTTTGTTTGAAGTAGTTCACCAGAAGGCGCTGCATTGATAGCAGTATTGTTGGTTTCTGAAGCAAAAAAGCAATTTATTTCACGCCCAAAATCAATAGACTTGCTACCCCACAATACATTTCTTTGTAATTTTATTGGGTTTTCCAGGAAGTTCATAACTAGAAGTGTCCATCAGGTATTGGGGTTGTGTCCGATGTGTTTTACCAACGAGTTATTTATGACTTCTGGTTTTCCTAGCATTTCATAGCGTTTACTTCGACAAAATACTGCATCATATTATCCGTAGTTATTAAATGATAAGACGTTCTCATTCAGCACTTTTTATCTTTAAAAAAAACGTTAAAAGATACTTAAACAAAGATCTGAGTATACCAGCTTACTTTTTGTTTTCTTTATTGTTTTTTTCTTCTGTTCGATTTCTGCGGATAACTCCGCTGATTTCTCTTCCATTTTCTCTTGAGCTAAACATTAATTGAAAAAAATAGCAACCATATCTAGATTAGTCAATTTCAAAAAGGTTTGGATTTAATACTATATACATGTACGTATGCTGGTGATATGGTAATCAGTAATATTAATGATCATTTATTTCTACTTCATACTCTTGCAAAGTGAAAATTAAAAATATACTACATATAGACATACATATTGAAAAAATAATCTATTTTTTATTCCCTTAGGCAATTGTCAGTCCATTTATTTCTTAATTCCGAACAGCATGAAGTCCTATTACATACATTTATGGTCTCCTTACACTCATTTCTACTAGAATGGTTGGCGCAATAAAACAACGATTTTTGAAACAGGTGCATTCCAAAATATGCGACCTACCTACACTTTTCACCAGAGATGATACTGTGTAATTCATAAACACCTCATCTCTGGCAAGCATGCCAACTCCATTAGCGAAGTAGCGTTCTGGCACTCCATCGAAGAGTCCAATCCACAAGGAAGGGCAACCCAAGTCATTTAATTGTTCAATCTTCGTAAAAAAGAAAAGGAAAGGACTTCAAATAAGATAACTAAAAGTCGTCCACATAATGATTTTGCCACTAAACTTACAGAATCGCGTATCACGCTCGAGAGTCTTTTTACTCGTTTAGAGCGCGACTCCTTCTTTTGCGCAGCCGGATTTTGGTTTGCTTCCTCTGCTCTTCGGGTATAAGCTTCCATTTCCCCGGCGCCCAACTTTTTCCACATGGCGTTTGCCGTCTGCTGCAATCCACTTTTGCCATCCTCATCCCCTATTGACTTGCCCACTAGTGGTCAAAAATCGTGTATTAGTTTATATTCCTATCACAATCTGGAAACCTAATTCTAGTATAATGAATAGCCTTAGGGTAAGGTAATACGATTAACAAAATACGCGAGTTGCAGAACAAATGTTGCTCGTTTTACCACCCCAAACGCAAAGAGTTTTCTTGGTTACACAGAATAGTAAAGAGAGCTTCTACTTCGTGCAACAAAATGACGCAACAAAAATCGGGGTGATAAGGTTCTATGTTGTGCGACAAGGTGCACGATTTTGTTGTTCGTATTTTGCCACACCTTTTACACTTATATCTGACTGAAAATCATTCCGGTTTCGTCTTGGGGATGTCCAATGCTTTGCTTTTTTAACAAAATATAAAAAAATTGAAATTTTTATGATGATGTATATAAAACGAATTTACAACCTAAACCGTAACGTTGTAGTTTCCACTCTGAATTTGTACTTATATAAATGAAGTTACAAAATGCCCTTACAAGAAGATTTTAAAAAATCAGACTTAAACATCTGGTATGCACTGGTTTTCCGGGTTTTGCACGGAACCGAAGGCTGAGCCTTTCTTGTCGAGGTCCTTTGTCTAGATTGTCCCCGACGTTTCCTCTCGTTGCCGATCCATTGCTATGATAGAAAAAAAGAAAAAAAATTCGTAAAATGCCATCATTTCTCATAGGCTGAGCATATCATGAAATCATAAAAAAAATATTTTTACCCACCTTGACTTTTGTTGGGCTTAAAAGCGTATCTTTCGCTGCCTTTTCAATTTTCTTTTTTTGGGAGGTAGAAGTCATTCCATCTTCCCAGTATTTATTCAAAATTTCTTGTTTCTCTTTATCGAGAGCTTTAGGCATCTATCGATGTATCAATAAGATACGAATACATCTCGTAATCCAAATAAGGAGTAGTAAGCCAGTAGTTACTGGAGTATATTACGTGTCTTGTACTGTGTTGTAAGCCAGTAGTTACTGGAGTATATTACGTGTCTTGTACTGTGTTGTAAGCCAGTAGTTACTGGAGTATATTACGTGTCCTGTACTGTGTTGTAAGCCAGTAGTTACTGGAGTATATTACGTGTCTTGTACTGTGTTGTAAGCCAGTAGTTACTGGAGTCTATTACGTGTCTTGTACTGTGTTGTAAGCCAGTAGTTACTGCAGTCTATTACGTGTCTTGTACTGTGTTGTAAGCCAGTAGTTACTGCAGTCTATTACGTGTCTTGTACTGTGTTGTAAGCCAGTAGTTACTGGAGTCTATTACGTGTCTTGTACTGTGTTGTAAGCCAGTAGTTACTGGAGTATATTACGTGTCTTATACTGTGTTGTAAGCCAGTAGTTACTGGAGTATATTACGTGTCGATCGTGTGCTCTCGTACGAATGTGGAAGTACCTTACCTTGATGATATATAACTGCGATCAAAATCTGTCAGAAACACGAACTATATGGGATGATTTTAGCAATACAGGCTGTGTAAAAAGGTAAGGAATACAGTATTTGCAGGGGTCAACAGGCGTTCCATTCGGCAAACCCAGAAGAGGTTGGGCGCTAGCTTTATCGCTTTTTACAAAGGTCAGTAACATCTGGTTACAAGGACTTTACAACTTTCAGTAAGCACTGACTCACAACGTACGGGACGGGTGTGTTTGGAATCCCTTCGAAAAAATCCTGTTGAACTTTTATTAACAACTTGTAATGAATGAGGAGGACTGGGAACTATCCTCACCTCAGACCCTCGCGGTTAAACTCATGAATTTGGGAGCGCAGTTCAACCGCAGTATCAAAATATATATATTGGTTAATATTGTAAAGAAATGATTACAATTAATAAAAAAATCATGGACCGAGTATTAGCTCACGCGGGAGACAATAGAGGTCGACTTGGAGCAAGCTTATGATTTTGCGAAAATCTAAGGCTGCTCTCTCTTTCCGTGTTTTGAGTATTACACTTAAAACCCTGCATCACGGAACAGCAAGTAGAAGGAGCGTGGAGCACCCTCGGGAAGCCTTCGGGAATGGTGGGAACAGGTGAAGAGAGTATGTTTCAAGTCTGACAGACGTGAGAGGGGACACTTCATATATAGTCTATATGGTGATGTTCTGCTGGATAGGGTATGGTTTATCGAGATATTGGTCTTAGACATGTTATACTATTTCCGTGTTGATGTCTTCAAGAGGTTCATCCGTCTCAGATAGACAAGTGCTGTCCAGCGTTTTTCAAAATGTAGGAAATACTTTAAAACCATGGGCTACAGCCCATTCGTTTTGCGCAAAGACGACTGAAAATTAGAATTTTGCAATTTGCTGTCGAAAGTAAATTTTTTTGGAAAATAAAAATTTGGGTATTTCGTTTCACAAATAATTTTAACATCGTTTGTTTGCACTGTTTTGTACCCCCCCAATTTTGAATTTATTTTCAATCTAGACAGACAGAGAGTTTGGTGGTGTCTTCTGGTTGTTGTTTTTACAGCTGTTTCCTGCCTTGCAGTTTCTGCTATCTTTTGCCTCTAGTGTTTTCATGCAAAGCCTTTAATTCTTATTCACATAAAATTGTTATGTTATTGGCTAACCACTATAAGCCGGGGAGACAATTGCTACTAAGATGGGAAGCCGTTTAGGAGAAATGTCAAAAGACGATACACATTCATATTTTCCTTTTATCAGATTGGTTAGCCTGTGGATGATGATGATGATGATGATAAATGTTCTCTGATTGGTTCAAGTTCCCTGACATGAACCAATCAGCGTGGATTATTATTTTCCCGCTCTTTTCATCACGTGACTGGTTGGTTGGAAGTTTTTCAAAGTTGGTTTTGTTCTTTGTTCTTCATCAACCAAGAATTTCTACTGGATTATTGCTCTCTTCCCAACAGTTTACTGACTTACACAACCAACCACATTGCAAGTAAATACCTCAACTACTAAACCTATTTACATCTGCTTCGAGGAGCCTGGAAAAGTTATGGAAAAATCGCTCGTTTTCGAGAATATGTCAAACTGCAAAAATGTCCGCAGTCAAAACCTTCGTTTAGTCAGTATTTTGTCTTCTTTGATCTGATGTGAAAAGACCCAGGAAAAGAAAAACCAAACAGCAAGGAAAGTTTGCTTTGTTTTTTAGTCTTGTTTTGAGTATATAGAATTTGTTCTAAATATCCGTGTTATTTATTTTCTTTCAGACTCGAGGTGAGCTGAACAAAGACAAGTAAAAAAGGGTGAGCTGAATTATTGCTGATCCTCACATTGAAAAACTAGATAACTATGATTATTGAACCACATTAGGCTAGAATTATTTCTTGATTTACTCGGATCATTCCAGCTTGTATTAGTCGTGTAGTGTTTTCTTCGTCCATGTTCAACTAAAGTCTTGTACAAAACAAGCCATCATTTGCCGCCATTTTTCAACACAAGTTTGTTGACTTTAAAACAAAACATAACCAACTCAAAATACTATTTTATCAATGAAATGCTCTAAAATAAGAATAAATATCGATGGTTTCTTTCTTATCGATAAGAAATATTATGATTTGACAAAGAAAACAAGTATTTTTGCTGTTGTCCGTATTTCAAGTCCAACTCACTTTGTTCAAAATATGAAGAAAAAAATGAATATTTGTCAAAAAAAGTCTCTTTTAACTTGGTTGAATAAAAATATTGATGAAAACAAACTTGTTCTTGTATTGATATCAAACTACTGGACATTTGTCAAGGGATATTTTTGATTTTCAATGGATTTGTTTGAATATTTGTTGAGTAAAACACAAATCAACTTTCAATCAACTACAAAAATAAAACTACAAGAATTTCTTTATTATTTAATAAAATATGTTATTTTTTTCCGGTCCGGTATCCTAAAAAATCGTGCGTTCTGATTGGCTGTTTGAGCGGGCGGTATTTTGTCAGTATCTGCCCGCGGTCGCGGTCCGGTATCCTTGGCCGCTAAACAACAAAACAAGTATTGCAATTTGTTGTTTTTACTGGCAATATTTATTCACTTATTTTCTCTACAAAACACGCTGTTTTACAGTCACGTTTATCTCAGTAAGATGTCTGATGACGAGCATAGTGATAGCGAATTCTATTATCCTTTGGACTACAAAAACAATGAAAACGAAAGCGAGAAAACCAGAGAAAAGCAAAGTTTTTCAGTGGACGACGTCCAAAGTTTCATACAGACTCAGCGTCCAGAAAATACTATTAAGAAAACTCAGTATGACCTAAATGTGTGGCGAAGATACTTGTCCGAGTGGGGAGAAACTATAGAAGTTGAAAACATACCTCCACAAAAGCTAAATTTGTTGATCTGTCGTTTCTTCATCGAGATACAAAAGAAAGATGGCGAAGCGTACGAGCCCTCTACACTAACCTCTTTCCATCGAAGTCTTCAGAGATACCTCAATGATAAGCAGTCCACAGTCAATATATTTAAAGATCAAGAATTTGCCATGTCAAGAGACGCTTTAAAGTCTAAAAAGAAACAACTGGCTGAAGTAAAGGCCAAGGGAAATCTTCCTCAAGCAGCCCGTGGTGTAACAGATGAAGAAGAAGACCTCTTGTTTGCATCTGGTGAGTTTGGCGAGCAAAATCCTGAGTCTCTTCAAAGGACTGTATGGTGGCTCCTATCTCTACATTTTGGTTTCCGTGCTCGCGATGAAAGCCGTAAACTGAAGTGGGGAGATGTTTCCCTGAATGTTGACAGCGTTACCGGAAAGGAAGTTTTAACTTGGGGCACAGAAAGAGGCTCAAAAACACGACAGGGCGAAGGAAATCGTGCATTCAAGCCAAACGCTTACGCTTCTGATAATGAGCGCTGCCCAGTAAAATATTACAAAGCCTTCCGTAGCCACAGACCACAAGAAATGCTTCATCCAGACTCTCCGTTTTACCTGGCTATCAAGCATAAACGAATGCAAAATTCAAATGTTTGGTATTGCAAAACTCCACTCGGTAAAAACGAGATTGGAAATCTTCTCTCGAAAGCTGCCAAACGAGTAGGGTTGAAAGGTAATGTGTCCAACCATAGTGTAAGGAAAACGTTCATTTCTCGCTTGATGGATGCTGGAGTTCCACCAAACTACGTAGCCCAGCTGAGTGGACATAAGAATCTCAAAAGCCTCGACTCTTACAGCACAGCTTCGTTGACTTATCAGCGCGAAATGTCATTGACTCTCAGTCGGTCAAAACAGTCAAGCCGCTCTATAATGGCTGCCAATACAACAGAAGTTTCTTGCTCTGAAGATATCAATGCCAAGCCAAGTACATCCACAAGTTCGTCATCAGAGGGTGGACCATTTGGCTATGGTATTTTTCCTGGTTCGTCCATCGGTAGAGTTGAAGGCTGCTCATTCACTGTGAACATCGTTCATCAACACGTGCAAGCACCAAAACCAGCCAAAAGGCGAAGAATTCTTGAAAGTGATGACTCTGAATCGCAGTAGACATTGACTTTGATATAATTTAATGCACCCATCTGCAGTTAAGCTTTTTCTGATGTAATCTTGTGCATTTCTTAAACGAATTAGAATTTGATAAAAGCTCTTTTTTAAGTCATCGTAGCACTGCTAGCTGTGCTTGTTGTTTGATCCATATCAGTGCGCATGCACGGTTTCTCAATCGTTTGATTGACATGACATGTTATTGGCTTTTTTTGTAAATGTGAATAAATTACTTTCACTTTTTCTAATTTTTCAACTTGATCATATTGTTATTACTCAGTGAATAAAATCTTTTTTAAATGATATTACTTCCCTTACAACGTATGCAAATTTTTTTCTTTCAATAAATATTGCCATCCATTATCTTTGAGGTTTTTCAAATAATAACAGCAACGTTGCACGATTAAAAAGAAGTAAAAAAATACGGGAAAAAAATAAATAAGTTATTTACCGTCCTATAGTCGGTCCGGATAGGGAAAAACTGTGCCCTCGGTCTTGAAAACGGACCTCGGCCTAACGGCCTCGGTCCGTATGTTCAAGACCTCGGGCACAGTTTTTCCCTATCCGGACCTCCTGGCCGGTAAATAACATATATATATTATTTACAAAAACAGATTATATTCTACTCGTTTATTATGGTTTTCTTCAATATTCAATACATATGAGAGTTTTATTGATCTAAATATCCAACACAACACCAGGGATCAGTTGTTGTCTTAGAGACAGTTTACATTCACTTGTTATGATATTATCAAATAAGCTTAACACTTTTACACGACAATCATCACGTATTAATACTGAACACAGACACTGAGCACCAACATCTGTTATATCATTAGCACCTAGGTATAGGTGTGTTATATTAGTACGAGGCAACATGTCACATATCATTTTAATACATTCATCGTCTAATTCACAAACAAACAGCAACAGTTTATCAACATTAGAAATATTAACAAGAGAATTACACAACATTCTGATCCCTGCTGCTGATAAAGATGAATACCCAATGTACAATGACTTAACAATGAATGACTGTGTAAATATTGGATGTTGTTTAGTTTGTTCTGCGTTGATTAAATTCACTATATCTAATAAATAACTTATGTACAAACAATCGATATCAGTTATTTCCTCAAATCCAATCCTCCCATCCCTATCACAGTATATGTGTTTAAGGTTATTTATTACTCTGGTAGAAAATCCATTGTCTTTGTACTCGTACAGACAGGATAAAGTTAGCAGTTTATTCCTATGATCGTCTTTATTCCCTGGTTTGATATTTTCTATCAACTTTTCCATCATTTGTTCATCTTTTTCTCTTGAAAACATTCCCGCCATGAACAGAAATGTCACATCACTCGTTTTCTTTTCTCTGGGATTTGTTTTTTCTCTACAAACAAAAAAGCACACAGAAATTCTTGAATCGTTAAGTGGGTGAACGTAAATTCAAGTGGTGGTTTCTCGAATGGAGATTTTTTAACGCCAGGACAACAGTCAAGTAATCCACTCGCTTTCAGGTTTGTTATTTCTTCATCGTTAAGATTGAATTTTTTCATATCATTTTCGTTGAAAATATATTTATCTTCCATCATTAAATTCACCGCTAGTTCAGCTAGTTTATGTAATATTTCTTGTACTTTAGTTTCTTCCATTTCTTCATATTTAGAAGAGGAATGTTTCTTGATAAATACTTTGATTACTTCATGATAAAGTTCTGTTCTTGTGACGGGTAGTTTTTCTGTAGTATTTGATTCAGTCATGTGCCATTTAATATAGTAGCACATTAGAAAACACATGACAGGAATGTGACCAAAACTTAAAAGAATTTCATTCGTTTTGATGTGATCTAGTGCTTTTTTCTTCATGCTTTCATTCTCTTTAAAATATTTTTCGATGTATTCTAGCACTTGAAGTGAAGAAAATCCTTGAATGTCACATCTCACATCAAAGACAAGTTTTTTTAATTCTTCTGCTTCGCCAGGCCTCGAGGATATGAGGACCACTGCACCTTTTAACATCTTTCCTTTCATGATTTTGGCAATCAAAGCAGGAACTGGTATTTTTTCATCTGGGTCGTTTGGGTATCTTGTCTCAAAGTCCCCGGTGATTTTCTGTCGTTGTTTATACTCATCATACCCATCAAGAATGATGAGCAGCTTCTCAGGATTTTCAATCATGTACTGCAGTAATGACTCGTCTATCACTGAGTGCTCGTTCAGTATGGAGGACCGATTTAAGATTTCACACAAATTAAGTTTTTCTTCTGGAAGAACAAATTGACGGAATGTCAACGAGAACACAAACTGAAAATCAGGTACTTTGGCATTTTCTTGACCTTCCTCAAACAATCGGCCATGCGACCAATCCCGTGCCAGCTTCCGACAAAAGAGGGATTTTCCAATTCCTGCTTTGCCCGTCAACAAGATAGATTTAGGATTGGTCGTGCAAGAAGCTGTGGATTTCTGATCATCATTTTCTGGACAAAGAAACATTTCTGAACAGTCCACGAGTTTTTTACTACTTGCTTGAACTTCATCCAATTGCCTCCTGCCAAATCTTTTTGCTTTGGGTTCCTGGAAGTGTTTTGGACCGCGTTGGATAGTCACACTCGTAAAGATGTCATCGGTTCTAATTTTCTTGTCTTCTTCCTCTGACAACAGGAAATCGGTTTCTTGTTTAATGGATGACTTCAGTTTTTCTGTATATTCTGAAAATCAAAACAACAGTTTAACACCCAAAACACAGGAAGAAAAGGTAAGAATAAATACAATTTTTTCCCACTGGTTTAAAACTATTGGTATTTTTCAAAATTAATTATCCATCTATTGAACTATTTATCATTTATCAATTAATCAGTTGATGCATTCACTCTCTTATTTATGCATTATGCATTCATTCGGTATTAATTTATTCATGTATTTATTCATTCATTTATGCATATATGTATTCATTTCTCCTTTTATTAATTTATGCATTCATTCATTCATTCATTCAGTTTTAGGATAAATTTTAACTCATTCTTGACCTTGATCTTCACAACCATGAACTAAAAATAATAATATTAAAATGGGCTGAAGGTTATCATCTCTATCTTCATTCTTCCTAGTAAGAAGTGTAAGGATCTGTCTTAACACCTGAACTACCATTGCTCTTGTAGGGGATATTTGCTGATGTTTGATTGAAAAAGCAAGTCTCGTGATGTATTTTCAGTTTAACATGACATTTATTAGGATAACTAAAAGAAAGTCTTGTATGCTTTTGTTATTTTTACCTTAGACATTTAAAAAGCTCAAATATTTGGCAACTCAGTTACCACTTTATTCCCATGAAAAGCCTCAAAACTGTGTATAGTATTGTGAAGAAATCAAAATTACTAGTAAATGGTGGCCAAAAAGATATTATTTTGCTAAATTCAAAGAGAGAATGATGTAGCAATGAAAAAAATGGCAATTTTGGGAAATTTCTTTTCAATCCATGACAACAACATTTTGTTAAAAATCCTTGTCTATTTTTTTTCAAATTCACAACAATGCCAAGTGCAAACCAGATCAGCATTACGAGGGTCCCAAACTATACTAAGGTAAATACATATTTGTAAGAATTCATCAAAATTAATGTGCCTATGCCAACTTTGGTAAGGTTTGCATAATAAAAGACATTTTAAAAAAGAGATTCTAGCCATACTTGGCCTTCATCCCAGGTCTTTTAGCCGGTACTTGAAAATACCTTGAAACATGGCTAGCTTTAAACATAGTTAATAGAGGGGAATGGTTTTGAAACATATTGTTATAAGTCTTTGTTCACTTTTTTCAAGCATGACAGTGCACAATCCTTTGTTTTACCATTGTTTTACCATTGTTGGCAATGGCTGAGTGAACAGACAAAAATCTTTCTTTTGACTGCTAATTCAAATTACTTAAAGATTTATAAGAGATATTTGAATATTTCTTACAACAATCCCATAGACAAAATTTATGTTCACTTATTTTGCAATTTCGGATGAGCATAAATAAAACATTGTGCACTGTCATGACCAGTTCAACCTCCAAAGCGAACAAAGACTTATTACAATAGGTTTCATAACCATTCCCCTCTATTAACTATGCTTTAAAAAACAGTTTTAAATTTATTAAGCAACCTTATACTCTCTTTGAGTTGGGGAGATGGATGGGATAATTGAATGGAAAGCAAGCGGAAATCTTTTAAATAAGATGAATATATTTATTTCTTACTAAAAATTGTATCCTGTGTTCATGATATACACTGTAATATTTAGCTACTTTTGATTACATATTAATCTATTATTGATCTCTTTACAAGACATATTATAAAATTTTTAGTGTGAAATATAAAACTGTATTCCCAAGTGATTCATCAAAATACAAAAACCATTAGGGGTATACTAAATGATTATACTGAATGCTACAATTGTACACACCTTTGGCCTGTGAAGTATCTGCAGATTTTTTTTTCTCTCTCTTAGCAAGAAATTCCTCCATCTTTCTAATTAATCTCTGCTCCATTTCTTCCCACTCTTTAAGTGCTTCAGTAAAATTCTTTTCCTCTTCAGGGTCCATTGTATCTATTTTCATCCTCTCAATCTCTGTTTTGTAATGAGGTCCACCCAGTCTCACCAACGCTTCTGAGATCTCATTCCAGTATTTCTCAAAATCACTGTCACTAACAGCTGTTTTTGTGATGTGGCCATAAAGTTCATTTCTATAATATTTGACTCGAGCCAAATCAGCTTCTCTACTCAGGTCTGTAGCAACAGGAGGATTGTCCCATCCTGTTGGTGGGGGTGTTAAACCACATATATTACGCAGTAGAACAAATAACAGTGTAATGTCAAAATCTGCTGAAGTGACAGCTGTGCTATAGAGTCTGTCCCATTGTTGTTTGTTTAGAATCCTCTTTGCTTTCAGTTTCTTTAGATGAGAATATACTTTTGTATTGAGTAGTGTGCTGTGAAGGGAGCTTGGTTTATGGATTGAGTCAAATACATCTCTTAAGGCACGTGTTCCACCATCAATCAATAACTTAGAAAGGCGAGAAAAGTTTAGATTTTCTTTACTTGAAGATGCCCAACTGGTTGCCATATCAGGTTTATCTCTGTTGAATAACAAGTTAAAAATAAACACCTTCATTCCTGGTAAAAGGGTGGGGAGGGGAGGGTCAGTAAAGTTTAATTCAAGGAGTGAGGTCAGCTGTGTATGTCGACAAATATCGTGATGTCGTGAAATTTTTTTAAATGAATGTAGATGGATGATAATGACAACTAGCTTTTTTCATGCTCTGATCACATGCACTTGTTTATTTTCACCATTCTTGTCACATGCAACTTATTTCCTGACCGGATTTAGCTAGTGTGATGTGGTCATCTTTCAACCAATGAGAGTGTTCATTATATTGCAAAATTTGGTAGCTATATAACAGACTAGCGTCTCAGTAAATATTCGACGATATTCACTTTGCCTTTGGCAAATAATTGTCTTTGTATAAAAACACAGGTGATTCTTTCAAAAAAAGGAAAAAAAGAAGATAAAAGACACATTTTTTTGGACATTTGGATTATCGCTGGAGGTGATTATCGTGTGATAGTGTGAGTTTCTCAACCAATCAGCTCGCAAGATTTTCAATAATCACCTGTGTATTTTTACTAATCCTCAATATTCCCTGAGGATGAGGTGAATAATCATTTTAGTATTTTTAACACAATAATGGAGAGAGCTTTTCTTTCATTTATTCATCTCTGCAAGCAGCACAAATTGACAAACGAGATGCGAATAAATGCCTCATAATCATCTGTAGGTGAATTTGCTGCATAAGATGTAAATGCATCCTTTGTGGCTAACATGGAAATACAAAAGAAATGCCACTAAATCCATCAAGAAAAAGTGGGATTTCTTCATGTTAGTCTCACATCCACAATACTTCTAAGAAGGGTTCATTGTGACCAATGAGCCAGCCAGATTTATTATATTCACTCGTGTAAAAATACCATAATGTAATAAATATAAACTAAAACATCTCACAAAACAATTGTATCATGCAATAAACATTAACAGGTGATATTTTTCAATACTATGTAAAATTTGAGGTCCCCCTCATTCTCTGAAAAAAGTATTAGATCTGCCCACCATTGAACTCAAAAATCTATTTAAGACCTTCCTATATTTTCTAGAGCAATTCCAGGTTTTTGGCTCAATAAATAACATATTTTACTCAAAAATACAGAAAATGAATCTCAATTAATTTATCAACAAAAAGATTGAATGTGAAAGATATTAAGTATTTATTATTGGTATTAATACTGGAAAACATATGCAGTAATAGTTGACCACTGCCGCTGCCTTAATCAAAGTGATATTCAAATTATTTTCATAATCATCCATCTATTATCAAATATTTAGAACTTTTGAAACAAAATGGAAGATGTTCCAGATGAGCGCCGTCAGCCAAAATGCTAATGAAACACAATTTATGATCATAGATTTTTGGTTGAACGATTGACCTAATTCACTATGACGTCACTGCTTGTTTGTGTGGGGGATAAAATCGCCAAATCCAATAGAAAATTCAACTAAATTTGCTCCTAGCGAATAAGTTTAATCTAAAATGGCCTGGTTTTCAGATATAATATGTTCTATTACGTACTAAAAAATATTCTGAGCGTTTGCTGGCGTTATTGCAATCATCTTTATGATATTCGCAATAATGATCCCACCAAACCAGTTTCCCGCCATTTTAATCTAGCTAACCATTCTCTTTCTGATTTCATTGTTTTCGGTCTTTCTTTGATTAACGGCAACAATAATGATTGTCGCAAGACCAAAGAAATGCGGCTTATTCACCTTTTGAGCACTCTTAGTCCCAACGGGATTAATGAACGCTTTACTTTCAACTAACCTTTTCTTTTGTCTTTTGATTGTTTGTTTTTGTTTCCTTGCCTACCTTGTTCTCATTGATTTCTTTTGTCTTATTCTATCTTACATACACTCTTTTCTATCACCTCTTTCTCTTTTACTCCGACGAAGGACTAGCGTCCGAAACGTCAGTAAGTTTTTTCATCTTTTCACGGTGTATAATTTACCTTTTTATCATTACTGTAACATATTACCAGATTGGTGCCAAACTACCTCATTGCCTTTGTCATTGCTAGTTTACTCATTTAATATTAATTATCTTAACTTAGTGTACATATTCCCTTTTATTATTATTTGTATTTTTATAGATCTCAATTTTAGCTATATATTTCTATTATTATCACATAATATATTTAACATTATATTTTAATTTTCTGAATATATTTATTATGATTTATTCTATACATACACAGCTTCAGTGTAAATAAGTTTCTTAATTCTGTGTTAAATAAAGTTTATTATTATTATTAAAGTGCACATGAACCCTTCGACAATACTTTCAGCACTGATTCTGCATAAAGTAAATAGTTGATTGGTAAAATATTTCTTGATTTGAGTGATGCGTCTTTAAGTTATGAAGGTTTATACTTCCAATATGTTAATGATGATGACGTCAGGTAAGGTATTTGAGTGTTTTTGTTGTAACTAGTAATACTAAATGCTGGCCATTTTGAAAATAAAAATTGTAAATAGCTTTCATGTAAACCATGAGTAAAATAATGATGCTTTTTAAATACTGTTTCTATGAACCAGTTCGATTTTGTATATTTGATTAAGCCTTAATAGACGTCACACTCATTAGCATATTGGAAGTATAAACCTTCATAACTTAGAAACGCATCACTCAAATCAAGAAATATTTTACCATTCAACTATTTACTTCGTGTAGAATCAGTACTGAAAGTATTGTCGAAGGGTTCATGTGCACTTTAACTGAATCCAGTATCTATTAAACCAATCAAAAGGCATGCGGCAGGAAAGAATAACACTCTATTGACTCAGGGATGGAGTTCTGTATATTTATTTAAATCACTATTGACAGCATCCTTCAATCCATAATAAAAATGCTTCCCAACTTCATTGTCTTCCACTAGGAACCTTGAAACCTCTTCAATAGAATTTATATTTTGAACTCAGTTCAAGTTCTTTGTCATCAGCTGTCAATCAAAACTGTTCATCTATGTAACATAAGATGGTCGCGTGACCTCTACAGTCTCGTGATGTGTCGACACACATTCAAATCTCTTGGGTATTGTATTATCCTACAACAGTTCTAGATCTTAGTACTCATAATTCACTTAAGGAGGCTGTGGGTAGTTTTGGTCTGGCACACCTAGCCTCATTGAAACGGCTACAACTTCATCTTGAATAAATCGATCTGCAAGCGCTTTTCACACAATGCCAGGAAAGGATTAAAGGTTTCAAAATGATAAATTAGTTTAAAGCGGCCTTTTCATTATGACGCAATGGTGACATCATAGAAATCCTTTACCGCTTATTTTCTCAAAAACTAGACCTTAACTTTCAAAGCGACTTGCACCAGTCGATAGTAATCATCAAGGCACCCAATATATTGCAATATGGAAAAAATGTATGAGAGCGCTTTCCAAATATTACGCGATGAATATTTTCATGGACTTTACTATTATTTCCAGTGTATCAACTTTATACCCTCAAAATCAGTACTTTAATTTAGTGGATTCAATATTTTTAGTAGCTAGAATATAGGTATGGATATAGACACTGTCCTTATTGAGTATGAATCAAATAATTGTGACTTTCGGCTTTCTAAGATTATGGATTTTTTGATATGAAGCTAATTGACCCCATTTGTTGTCAAAAGTGATAGAAAATATCGATGAAAGCAGCATTCAAAAAATTGAACGATTTTTTTCTAAATGAAGTCACTAAAAGATGTATCTTTTACAAATATTCTCCTTTAATTTCTTATGCATTGAAGGGTTTTAAGGCAGCCAAATAAAAATAAGTATGCTTACGCTTTGCTGGCGTTACAAGACTTTGTACACAGAGCCCAGCAAAGCGTAAGCGGTGCAGCCAGCCATAACAGCACGCGACAAGGAATAACACGGAAGTCAAGCGTGAATAATCAACAAGCAGCTGGGAGCAAAAAAAATTGTGAACGTACTTATTTCTATAAATATGTTTCTATGATTCATACTCAAAACGAAAAGGCCGCTTTAAACTAATTTATCATTTTTGAAACCTTTAATCCTTTCCTGGCATTGTGTGAAAAGCGCTTGCAGATCGAGTTATTCAAGATGAAGTTGTAGCCGTTTCAATGTGGCTAGGTGTGCCAGACCAAAACTACCCACAGCCTCCTTAAACAAGTATATCTAAATTCGTCAAAAAATATGACAAACTGGAAACCAAACGTTTGTGAATTCATCGATCGGGTACCAAGAATATAACAGATCCAAGAAAAATGTTTAATAATACAATATAGAATTGAATATTACCAAGCTAGATTAGGACACTACGACATACAGGATCGTCAAGAAAATCATAGAAATATATGAGAAAAAAAGTTAAAATACGATACTAAATGAAGAAATTATACACCTAGACGTTTGATAAATGGCTTGGTGTTCCAAATAAACCATTCGTATGATTTTCTCTGAGTACAAGACACGAACACGGCTTCCTGAAGCTTTGGAAACTCGCCAAGACAGCCAACACCCATATTTACAGCGTCCTTCGCTCGATCGATATCAAAACTTTTCACTAACAGACGATATCAACCCAGCTAAACTGCTTGGAATCCAAATTCTTACTTCATTATTCTACAAGCATTATCCTATCTGGATATTTTGGTCTAATGAGGTTTTTACAGGCTTTCAAATCAAACAGTTACGAGTTCAACTCTTCCATGATCAAAGCTGTGTATTGTAGAACCTTACAGTAAATCTTATCTAGAATATACTAAGAGATCTACTATATCACACGTAACTAATGTATTTATACACTGATTGATACAAATTAACACGTATTACTTACTTGAAATTCAAAGAGAAGAGGACGAGAAAGATTACCAAACCTTTGCTTTGCTTTCATCAGACAAACAGGAAATGTAAATCAAACAAGCAGATAACAGCAGAAAGACTGGTACGAGAAGGTGTGTTTGGGTGGTGTCGGCCTTGAGGGGGGGGGGGGGGGGGGAGGGAGGGGGGAGGGGGAAAGGAAATACCAACACTTCTCAAAACATGTAAAACATTATGTAGAAGAGGAATCTAAATAAGCCAATGCTTGGAATTTTCTTTGGTGAAAAATGTGCTTAAAGAACCAATAAGTAAGACATTTTTGAAAATATGTGTAGACGTGAGGGGAGGGGTGGTGGGACGTGCGCAAATGCGTGGATTCCAAACCGATCAAATAAAGCATGTATTGTAACCAAAATGTTCTCAATCATTTAACCTCCACCTGAAACTACAATTAGAACTTGATAAGACTTCTTTTGGTTTTGGACCAGAAAGTCTTTTTCCATACAACTGAGTCACACTTTAAAGCTCTAGTGTGTTCAACATGTCTGTGTCAAAGAAAAATAACTAACTTTCCACTTCAAAGCAAGAACAATCTTCAGAGTTAGGAGAAAAAGGTAAAAGATCGTTGCGAGCAGGATTCGAACCTGCGCGGGAAGATCCCATTGGATTTCTAGTCCAACGCCTTAACCGCTCGGCCATCGCAACTCAGTTCTCTGTGCTTTTCGTGAGCAAAAGTTCAACCAGCAAACCTTATTTATGGTAACCATAGATGAACTTTGCGTGTTATACAAATCTCAATATCACGTGATTTTACCGACGTCGATTCTGCCTGAACTTAATTTCTAAGCGGCTGAAAATCCTATTAGCGCACTTATTGGTTAGCGAGAATATAACTCAAACTTCACAGTTAACAGGTAAAATGAAAACTAGTGAAGACAGTAGAATACTAAAGACATAAAAGAGAAAGGTTTTGGCTGTAGATATGGCTTTGTATAAACTTCGTTGCTAAGCAACATATTCAGTATCAGAGAAAATCTTTTCCCAAAATGCTTTGGCTTAACTACAGAGACTAGACTTACAGCTGAAGTTGATTATTTCTTGGTATTCTTTTCCTTGCTAGAACTCTGTTCTTGATCGAGTATTCCTCTCAAATTATTCAATTGGGACATTTAATCACGTGATTTAGAAGTAACATTTCTAAATGAAATTAATATTAACCAGTATGCATTATATTGATAATCCGAGCCCATCCCACACGGCGCACTGCCACATCTATCTAGTACTACTTTTTCGTGGGATTGCCAGCTCACTAGATACACTGTGCTGACGAGGCCCAATACAGGCCGAAACAGCTGTCCACAGTTTCTAGTTGAGCTGGCTCATTTTTTACGCGACTTGAAGTTGTGAAAGGCTTGTATGGCACTCTTCTTCAGTCGTTTCATCTAAGGCTCGTAATTTACTTATTACGCATGTATTATATTGAGCTGATCCTCGCAGTATATGAAGCAACTTATGCAGCTGCAACTTGAAAGACTAAGAAAAAATCCCGAGTCTTGAACGGGATTTGAACCTTTGCCCTGGCAATTCCGTTGCCATGCTCAACCACTGAGCTACCAACTCTCATACATGAATTTAAAAAAACAGTCGCGATGGCCGAGTGGTTAAGGCGTTAGACTAGAAATCTAATGTGGTCTCCCCGCGCATGTTCAAATCCTGCTCGCGACGATGTTTATTTTTCTACCAAGAGAGAATGAACTAGGATACCTACTGGAATACCTGCTGTTTTCCCGAAGTGTCCCTGTACCCCAAGTACCACTTCTTTTTCTTCTGATGTTGACCCTTGAAACTTACGTGGCATAATCCAACTACCTTTTAGAGTACTGAAAAGAATTTAAGAAAATGATTAGATGAAGAGAAATTGTGGAATAATTGAAAGACAGAAAGAAAGAAAGAAAGAAAGAAAGAAAGAAAGAAAGAAAGGAAGGAAGGAAGGAAGGAAGGAAGGAAGGAAGGAAGGAAGGAAGGAAGGAAGGAAGAAAGAAGGAAGGGATGGAAGAAACAAAAGAAACGGAATATAAAGAAAACTACATGAAGAGTAAAGCGAAAAAGGAATGAAGGAAAAGAAAGGAGAATGAGAGAAAAGTAATAACGGCAACGTAAACTCGAAACTGGGATCCCTGTGCCTAAGAATGAAACTTCCTACTCAGGGGGGTAGGCATAGTGAGACTTTGTTTACCGCCATTTTGAAGTTTAGTTGTGAAAGGAGAAACATTTGTCTTTCTCTTAAACCTTTGCTTTCTGCAATGCCTTCAGTTGTAGACGAAAAAGATCCCAAACAAGAACCCACAGTCAATGAAGAAGAGCTATACGGAGTCGATTTAACAGAGGCTCAAGATGGCGGTGTGAGAAAAAAAATCTTGGTTGAAGGGAAACGTGGTCAGACTTCAGTTGGCGAAGGATGTACTGTTATGGTCAGCTATGTCGGCAGATTTCTTGATGGAGAGGTTTTCGATTCAAATCTTGCTGGAGAACCTTTCCAGTTTGTTTTAGGAGAAGGTAATTATTTGCTTAAATCTCGTTACCTAATCGAATAGTGTCAATCATTCCCAAGAGATTGAGATTGAAGAGATTGAAGGAACAAGCATGGCAGCCATGTTGGATGACACAACAAAATTCAGGGTTTAATCGGTGATTTATCCATGCCCTGACTTAGATCAGTCCAGAGGTTTTTTCAGAGTTCAATCTGTGAGTTAGCTGTGCCCTGACTTAGATTAGCCCAGAGGTTGTTTCAGGGTTCAATCTGTGAGTTAGCCATGCCTTGATTTAGATCAGCCCAGAGGTTGTTTCAGGGTTTGATCTGTGAGTTAGGCTCGCCCTGACTTAGATCAGCCCAGAGGTTGTTTCAGTGTTCAATCTGTGAGTTAGCCGTGCCCTGACTTAGATCAGCCCAGAGGTTGTTTCAGGGTTTAATCTGTGAGTTAGCCATGCCCTGACTTAGATCAGCCCAGAGGTTGTTTCAGGGTTTAATCTGTGAGTTAACCGTGCCCTGACTTAGATCAGCCCAGAGGTTGTTTCTGGGTTTAATCTGTGAGTTATCCATGCCCTGACTTAGATCAGCCCAGAGGTTGTTTCAGGGTTTAATCTGTGAGTTATCCATGCCCTGACTTAGATCAGCCCAGAGGTTGTTTCAGGGTTCAATCTGTGAGTTACCCATGCCCTGACATAGATTAGCCCAGAGGTTGTTTCAGTGTTCAATCTGTGAGTTATCCATGCCCTGACTTAGATCAGCCCAGAGGTTGTTTCAGGGTTTAATCTGTGAGTTAGCCATGCCCTGACTTAGATCAGCCCAGAGGTTGTTTCAGGGTTCAATCTGTGAGTTACCCATGCCCTGACTTAGATTAGCCCAGAGGTTGTTTCAGGGTTTGATCTGTGAGTTAGCCATGCCCTGACTTAGATCAGCCCAGAGGTTGTTTCAAGGTTTGATCTGTGAATTTGCCATGCCCTGACTTAGATCAGCCCAGAGGTTGTTTCAGGGTTCAATCTGTGAGTTACCCATGCCCTGACTTAGATCAGCCCAGAGGTTGTTTCAGGGTTTGATCTGTGAATTAGCCATGCCCTGACTTAGATCAGCCCAGAGGTTGTTTCAGGGTTTGATCTGTGAATTAGCCATGCCCTGACTTAGATCAGCCCAGAGGTTGTTTCAGGGTTCAATCTGTGAATTAGCCATGCCCTGACTTAGATCAGCCCAGAGGTTGTTTCAGGGTTCAATCTGTGAATTAGCCATGCCCTGACTTAGATCAGCCCAGAGGTTGTTTCAGGGTTTGATCTGTGAATTAGCCATGCCCTGACTTAGATCAGCCAAGAGGTTGTTTCAGGGTTCAATCTGTGAGTTACCCATGCCCTGACTTAGATCAGCCCAGAGGTTGTTTCAGGGTTTGATCTGTGAATTAGCCATGCCCTGACTTAGATCAGTCCAGAGGTTGTTTCAGGGTTCAATCTGTGAGTTACCCATGCCCTGACTTAGATTAGCCCAGAGGTTGTTTCAGGGTTTGATCTGTGAATTAGCCATGCCCTGACTTAGATCAACCCAGAGGTTGTTTCAGGGTTTGATCTGTGAGTTAGCCATGCCCTGACTTAGATCAGCCCAGAGGTTGTTTCAGGGTTTGATCTGTGAATTAGCCATGCCCTGACTTAGATCAGCCCAGAGGTTGTTTAAGGGTAATCTGTGAGTTAGCCATGCCCTGACTTTGATCAGCCCAGAGGTTGTTTCAGGGTTCAATCTGTGAGTTTTAGCCATGCCCTGACTTAATTAGATTAACCCAGAAGTTGTTTTAAGGTGTAATCCATGATTTAGCCATGCCCTGACTTAGTTCAGCCCAGAGGTTGTTTCAGGGTTCTATCTCTGAGTTAGCCATGCCCTGACTTAGATCAGCCCAGAGGTTGTTTCAGGGTTTGATCTGTGAGTTAGCCATGCCCTGACTTAGATCAGCCCAGAGGCTAAAAAAATTGGAGGTTTTAAAATTTAGGAAATCAAGTTTTTCACCATTTTTGATTATCTTATTAGGTGTAGTAATCAAAGGATGGGATATTGGAGTAGCAACAATGAAAAAAGGAGAGAAAGCACAACTTACAATCAAGCCAGAGTACGGTTACGGCAAGAAGGGGGGAAGTAAAATACCCCCTGACAGTACGTTACAGTTTGAAATTGAACTGCTAGACTGGAAGGGCACTAACGTAACAAAGGATGGCCAAGTAACTAAAATAGTCATGAAGAAAGGAGTTGGATACGACAGACCTAATATTGGTGCACAAATTGAAGGTATTGTCTCCTGTTCAGCAACAATTTCCTGTTGAAGGCATATCATAATAATTATTAGCATATACCAACTTGTGTACTTCCTAAGAATGCGCATGCTCATTGGTTAATTGGAGGTGAATATTGTGATATTCACCTCTGAATCTTGGAATATTGAGTCGGCAACAAAATGGCATCTGCCGGCAATCGTTTTGCTGTGAAAGTAAATGTCATTCCTATCAGTACTAAAAAGGCAACAAAGTATGGCCTAAAAGTTTTGCTAAAAGTTTTGTGTGAATTGGTCACGCAAACTAAAAGTTTCTGTTTGTTTGTTTTATTGAATTATTGTATATACTTATTTCAATAAAGTTAGTCACCAAAAACCTAGAAAGCTGTGATCGCTGAGAATCATGTTTTATATCCAACAAGTAAAGCTTTTGACACAAACTGCAGCAGTTGAGGATGCTCAGAGGAGGATAACTTGTAACTGGTAGAAGATCTCAAGTCCATAAACAGTTATCAAGCGGTTAAAACATGTAAAATGTATCTACCCATAATCCTTGCCGGTCTCAGCTTTGTAGCTTTTCAGGCGACTAACTTTATTGAAATAAGTATATATAAAAATAAGTTACCCTGTACACAAGTTGGTATATGCTAAAACAATTATTCACCTCAGGCTCAGTGAATATGGAGAAGACTCAATGACTTCACCTTCGGCGAATAATGCTAATTATTCACTGTAATGTAATGTAAGGTTATGATTGTGGTTTATATTGCACCCTTTCTGTGTACATATTCAAAGACGCTTACAACGAGGTGGTTAATATGAGGCGTAGGTACTAAGGGTGGTCTGTCAGGGCTGCTTTATGTCCTCAGTGGTTCTTTTACATTCCTCCAATTTTGGTTTGTAATGATGAGTGTGGAGAGATGGGACCACAATTTACAGTCAAACCACGTCAGCAAGGTTTTATTTCTTTTTTTGTTTTTTTTGGATAGGAATGACGCAAATGAAAGTGCATGCATGTGCTGTGTGCTCTCATAAAGCACACGCTCCTAACCAATCAGAATGCGAGATTTATAACAGTTATTTTATAAAGCAAAGCATATGTTGTATAATAATTTTTCTTTCTTTTAGCTCATATAACTGGTACCTGTGAAGAGAAAGTGTTTGACGACAGAGATATAACGTTTACATTTGGTGAAGGTTAGTAATGGAAAACTGATGTGTTAATAACCATCATCATCATCATCACCATAATTATCATCATCTACATCAACACCATCATCATCATCATACATCATCATACATCATCACCATCGTCATCACCATCATCACCATCACTATCATCACCATCATCATCATCACCATCGTCATCATCATCATCATCACCACCATCCTCATCATCACCATAATTATAACGTCCAAACGGGGCCCAACACGTTAAAACAAATGGGAAACTAATTTGTAAATATTAAGTAAAAGGAAATCTAATTAAAAGCTAGTCTAAAAAGGTGGGTCTTTAACAACGTCTTGTTATGTATCTCTTGTGGTAAATTGTTCCATAACTTCGGAGCAGCCGCAGAAAAAGCACGGTCTCCTAGTGTCTTTTTGGTCAAAAAGCTTGGCGGCTGCAGAAGCAAACCTTTAGAAGATCTAAGATTATAAGAATTGTTATCCTTAATGCTAACCAGTTCACATATATATCTTGGGAACAGAGACATGAGTGCATATTTTACACTGTATTCCTTATTAATTAATTTATTTTTTTAAATCAAGGTTTATTAACAAATTCAAATGTTTTTGATTTAAAGGTTCAGAGATTGGCCTCGTTGAAGGTGCCGAAGAAGGGATTGGCAAAATGATGAATAAAGAGACTGCAAAAGTGTTTATCAAGCCTGGAAAGTACGGATACGGACCAGAAGGAAACTCCGAACTTGGAGTCCCTCCTAATGCCGCTCTTACTTATGTTATTGAAATAAAGAACTTTGAAAAGGTAAACATTTAATACTTATTGACTGGGACCGAGGGTAATAGTGTGTTTGTGGTCCCGAGACAGCGCTTTTTAAGAGGCGAAGCTGATGATGCAATCATTTAGAGGTTAACCAATGGTTACTTTTTCTTTTCTATAAAATACCTTGTGTTCCTTGTATCGAATCATAGACAGCTCTAAAACATTCTATAAGCCCTGCATTGCTTGTCATTGTTATTATCAGCACCATAATATTATCATCAATCACCATAATCATTAGTCAACATCATTATCATTGTCACCATCATCAACACCATCACCATCATCAACATTATCAACATTACCATCATCATCATCGCCGTCATCACCATCATCAACACCATCACCGTCATCATCATCAGTCATCAACGCCATCACCATCATCACTATTATCAACATTACCATCATCATCATCACCGTCATCATCATCACCATCATCAACACCGTCACCACCATGATCATCATCATCATCATTATCATCATCACCATCATCAACACCATCATCATCATCATTATCATCATCACCACCATTACCACCATCATCATCATTATCCTCATCATCAAACTCAATCAGGAAGAGTAAAAACTGATTATATCATGTTTTCCTAGTTTTCAGAAGCATGGGAACTTTCAAACGAGGAAAAGATCGCTACAGCACTGAGAATGAAGGAAAAAGGAACAAAATTCTTCAAGGTACAGACATTATTTTATATGATTGTGCATGAAGAGAACACTTTCTTAGAAAGATTAGATTCAGTGGATAAATGTATTCGATAACAGCATCAACTTATTCATTTACCTTCTTGCTTGCCGGTTTTTTTTGTTTGTTTATCTATCTATTCATTTAGAGGCTTGCATCACGCTTGGCTTACAAAGGAGAACAACAACAACGAAATAAATGCAAAGCAAAATGAGGGGGTTGAAGAACGGAACTTATCCACTGGATAAGGATTTATCTATCGGAGAGCGCTAGCCACCCTTTGTACCACCGCCCGGGGGGGGGGGGGGGGTACTCCGCCAGAATTTGGGTAGGGGTGTTCCGCTGGGATTCTGAAAGGGGTACCCTGTTTATGACAAAAAAAAAACAAATTTGTAGACCCTGTTCATGACAAAAGATATAATTAATTGCACTGAGTTCCTGTTTCAATGATCATGTCATCTCGCATATTGTTTTTTTACGACCATTTTTTATAACCAGTTTTGGTCAATATGAAAGTAGAAACCCTGTATATGACAGGAAACTCAGGAAGAACTTCAAACTTGAGTGAAATTGCATACCCTGTTTATGACAAGAAGCTCGAAAAACCATACCCTGTTCAGCGGATCATCCCCGTATAGTCTATATATGGGAGAGCCCCCCGGGACCAACGGGCTCTGAAAAGTAATCATTTGTGTTTTAGGAAGGTAAAACCAAAATAGCCTGTCGTCAATATGGTGTTGTTATAAAGATGTTGGATGGTTATTTTGATACCGAAGAACTTAAAGCAACCAACCCGATTAAAGTAGCAGGGCATCTAAACATTGCCGCTTGTCACCTTAAGCTGGGTAAAAACCAGAAGTGTATCAAAGAATGTGAAAAGGTGAGGAAGAAGACAGGGTTCATGCTGCTCCTTAAACTCATTCAGGCAAGATTGAAGAAGACTAGTGGTTCTAGTGGAAACTAGCTTCTGTTTCTAAATTTCTGTGATTGACTCATTATCTTTATACCTATTATATCAATCTGTATCAAATTGAGCTGGTCCTGGCAGTATATGAAGTAACTTATGCAGTTGCAAATAGCGCAGCACGCTGATTCTAAAAATAGCTTAAAGATTCGGACAAACATTGCATTCTGTTTAACCGCTACGAGGATTATACGAACTGATTTTATTATTTTTACTTAAAGTTACAGTAATAACCCATGTAAATTAAGATCAACCGCGATCGGCTGTGAAAATTATCTGCTGAAACTAAACTTGTAAGTTTGTTTGTCCGAATTTCGCCTTTGTCTTCGTTTTTATGACGTCACGACTGTGCTGCGCCATTGAAAGATTCAGAAAAAATTTGAATCTTTCAATTTACAGCTGCATAAGTTGCTTCATATGCTGCGAGGATCAGCTCAATAATTTGATATATAAATTACAACTGCAGTACAAATACTATATTTAATCATATATATTCTCATACACATATATTCTCATACACATATACCCTCATACACATATATTCTCATACACATATACCCTCATACACATATATTCTCATACACATATATTCTCATGCACATATATTCTCATGCACATATATTCTCATGCACATATATTCTCATGCACATATATTCTCATGCACATATATTCTCATACACATATATTCTCATGCACATATATTCTCATGCACATATATTCTCATGCACATATATTCTCATGCACATATATTCTCATGCACATATATCCTCATACACATATATTCTCATACACATATATTCTCATACACATATATTCTCATACACATATATTCTCATACACATATATTCTCATACACATATATTCTCATACACATATATTCTCATACACATATATTCTCATACACATATATTCTCATACACATATATTCTCATACACATATATTCTCATTCACATATATTCTCATACACACATATCAATCTGGATGAATAACTTATAAAACTTAATTTCCATTGAACTCAAGTTGCAAGTTCCTTTGTTTCAGGCTCTTGAGATTGACAACAAAAGTATAAAAGCTTTATTCAGGAGAGGAAAGGTAATAGGGGATATGGGAAAAAAAGAAAAAATGAATGAATGAATGAATAAAATGATAATTTAAAATGGATGATTGCTGGAGGGAGAAACAGATGGATGGATGGATGGATGGATGGATGGATGGACGGAGAGTTGGATGGAGGGATGGATAGAGGGATGGAGTAAGGAATGGATGCATGGAGTAATTAAGGGATGGATAGATTACGGCTGGAGGGAGAAACAGATGGATGGATGGATGGGTGAATGGGATGGATGGATGGATGAATGGTATGGATGGATGAATGGGATGGATGGATGGATGAATGAAATGGATGGATGGATGGATGGATAGAGGGACAGACAACAAACAGAAGATGGATGGATAGATTTAATGAAACCGTTTATCATCATTACCTTTTTAGGCTCGACTGATGTTAAAGGATTATGACGCAGCCAAGGCAGACTTCCTTTATGTCATAGAACTTGACCCAAGAAATCGAGAAGCACGGCAACAGCTTAACATTGTTAACCAGAAGCTAAAGATTTATCGCCAGAAGGAAAAGAAAATGTTTGGTGAGAACCACTTTTTGTTTTGCTACATTTTGCCCTGCTAAATATCCCCATTATGATTAGCAAAAACACATATTCATATTTTGAAGAGAAAGAATTTTTCAAGGCATGGCTAATTCACAGATCAAACCCTGAAACAACCTCTGGGCTGATCTAAGTCAGGGCATGGCTAACTCACAGATTGAACCCTGAAACAACCTCTGGGCTGATCTACGTCAGGGCATGGCTAACTCACAGATTGATACCAGAAAACAACCTCTGGGCTGATCTAAGTCAGGGCATGGCCAACTCACAGATCGAACCCTGAAACAACCCCTGGGTTGATCTAAGTCAGGACATGGCTAACTCACAGATTGAACCCTGAAACAACCTCTGGGCTGATCTAAGTCAGGGCATGGCTAACTCACAGATTGAACCCTGAAACAAGCTCTGGGCTGATCTAAGCAAGGGCACGGCTAACTCACAGATCAAACCCTGAAACAACCTCTGGGGTGATCTAAGTCAGGGCATGGCTAACTCACAGATTGAACCCTGAAACAACCTCTGGGCTGATCTAAGTCAGGGCATGGCTAACTCACAGATTGAACCCTGAAACAACCTCTTGGCTGATCTAAGTCAGGGCATGGCTAACTCACAGATTGAACCCTGAAACAAGCTCTGGGCTGATCTAAGCAAGGGCATGGCTAACTCACAGATCAAACCCTGAAACAACCTCTGGGGTGATCTAAGTCAGGGCATGGCTAACTAACAGATTGAACCCTGAAACAACCTCTGGGCTGATCTAAGTCAGGGCATGGCTAACTCACAGATTGAACCCTGAAACAATCTCTGGGCTGATCTAAGTCAGGGCATGGCTAACTCACAGATCGAACACTGTAACAACCTCTGGGCTGATCTAAGTCAGGGCATGGCTAACTCACAGACTGAACCCTTTTGGGGAGAGAAAAACCCTTGAATCAAGGGAGAGACCTAACAAACTCTACTCACATTTGAAGCCAAGTCTGAGAAATGAACCTTAAACCCCAGAGGGGAGAGGCAAGATGCTACACCAACCTCGTTTTCTCAATGACAGTCATTTTGGTAAGTTTCTTTTATTTCACAGCAAATATGTTTGAGAAACTGGGAGAGAAGAGCGAAGGAAAAAATAACACTCAAAATAAAGATGTGTTCAAAGAGGCTGTTGAAGAAGCTGGTTCAGAAGAAATGGAAGTACCCAGTGAAAGTTGAACCGAAAACTTTATGATGGAATAAAAAACGAATGGTTGATCTACCTGATAAGTAATAGTGGTCATGCATAAGGGACCATTCATTTTTACAGGTATGGGTGGAGGCTGATGAGATTTTGTGATTATAATAAAATGTCTGACCCCCCTCCCCAGCTCATAGTCTCCCTTGCAGCCGTTATAGTCTTGTTCCATTCCCTTACAGTCCAATTCCCTAGGGGAATGGAAAGAGATTAAGATGGCTGAGAGGGAGACTAAACAGCCCACAATAAGGAAAGAAAGTGCCAATAGTATGTGTTTTGTCTTTGATGTATGAGATTATTCGTCTAATATTAAAATTTCAGTATGACTGGTAATAGTGTACAAGTGCACATATCTACAGAAATTGAACAAGTACAGAGATTTTATAAATCAATGAAAGAGGCGAGGTTTATCTGCCGTTAATCAGTTTATAATCGTTACTTTATGAATTTGCGGCATACTTTGCTGTTGTTCCCAATTCTGTTTTTGTATAATAACTATGGAATCCCTTACAGATGAATAATTGTTCAAAGACTTAACTTCACTCTTGTTAGTAAGATGTTTTTGTGAAAGAACACACAGTTTGTCAAAAATGCTTGGTGTAAGTGCATTTTACTTGCTAATGTTTCTAGATATCTTGTTTACCTTATAATAAAGACTTGCTTCTAGAAATGAAATAGCATATTACTCTTCTCCCTCCCTCAGTCCCTTCCTTCCTTCCTTCCTTCCTCCTTGCCTTCCTTCCTCCCTTCCTTGCTTCCTTCCCTCCTTGCTTCCTTCCCTCCTCCCTCCCTTCCTCCCTCCCTTCCTCCTTGCCTTCCTTCCTTCCTTCCTCCCTTCATTCCTCCCTCCCCTCCTTTGTTCCTTCCTTCCTCCCTCCCTTTCTTCTCTTCCTTCCTCTTTCCTTTCCTTCTATCTCTCCTCTTTACTTCCATCCTATTTTCCCTTCCCTCCTTCCTCTTTACCCCTTTCTATCTTGCCTCTTACTTTATTTCTTCCATACTTACATCCTTTTTTCCTTCCTTTCTTTCCATTCATCCTTCCATTTTTCCTTTCTTTCTTCCATTAATTTCTCCCTTTTCTTCTTCTCTTTCTCCCATCTAAGAGGCTGGCCTAACTCTCTAATAAATATAATATATAATTTTGCTATTCCCTATTTTTAACCTAACCACCTACTTCATGCAATTATCTCACAAGCTTTGGCTTGACTCCAGAATCTCTCTTTGATAAACTCATACAATTTCAAGTCAGCCGAGTTCAACCTTTTTATAAGTTGTATGGTTGCCATAGAAACCTCGCTCATGTCATACAGATGATTAACCTTCTCTTTATAGACCCATGACGTAGCATGGGACGGTATGAATGATGGGAACCTCTTTTGTAGAATCTTTAGGTATATTTCAAGATGTTCAAGTAAACCTACTGCAGCATAATAACGACGAATGTTCTGTTTCGCTTTGCGCAGAGCTCTCTTGTCTCCGTTCTTACAATACGAATGTTTACCACAGAAAAACCTCGTCATGACATTAGCTTGGCAACCATTGTGTTGACGGTGCAAACAGTCTTCAAAAGACTCATTCATAAAACCACTTTTTTGCAATTTCTTCAGTCGACGACCTGGCCTATCCTTGCTTCTATGGATATAAAAATAATGTGAAATAACCCGTTTGACAGGTTCTCGAACCTGATTAATATATGTATGCGTAGAAGTCAGCTTTAATGTATTCCGGAAGTAAAAATGGGCCATGAAAACAAACTGTGTCAAATTCGGAATCAATAAATGACTTGCAGTATGGTTTGCAATGATTCCTGGGTAAGGATGGGAAATCCCTTTGTCGTAATAATCCTCTGTCGTTGAGAAATCCACAGAGAACTTCATAGCACTAGAGAAGCTCTGAAACCAGCAGAAAGTACTCGTACTGCCAGTCTTAAATATTCTATTATATAAAAGAATTTTGGCGTTCAGCGGCAGACAGTCTGGGTTGTCATTGAATGTTAATATTCTGCTTATTGGCTCTCTAGTAGCGATGTCATACAAGCTCATTATCTTCATCTTTAAATAGAGTTTATTACAAATGAAAAGAAATGTAAAAGACCAGATGATGATAAAGCTTATCAGATAGCGCATTGGTACTACCATCTTGAGTCTTGGGAGACTGCTCCTAAATAGAAAGTATCCACTTTTGTCATAAAAATTGTTGTTGGCAAAGGAGATAGGCACTAGAGCATCAGTAGTTGTTATCAGTTAACCAGGACATTCATAACACAAATTAAGACAAAAATGGTCTGTCTTGTATTTGTCTTTGCAAGGAGGGACCCAGAAAAAATTTTAGGGGGGGGGGGGGGTTAATTGAGTTTAAGGGGGGGCTAATTGAGTTTCTTCCGTCAACACAACGGAAAACAATATAAAAAAGTATCGTTTTATTCTGCTGAAGGGGGGGGGCTTCAGCCCCCCTTTGCCCCCCTGGACCTGCCCTTGCTTTGTGAAATAAATGTTCTGGTTGACTGATAACTAGCATCTACTATGAGTCACTAAATATCTACTATTTGTCAGTGAACTGTTTTTATTTCATGGTTTTACCCCGGGAGGGAGGGGGGGTACTCCCATATATGGACTATACGGGGATGATCCGCTGAACAGGGTATGGTTTTTCGAGCTTCTTGTCATAAACAGGGTATGCAATATCACTCAAGTTCCAAGTTCTTCCTGAGTTTCCTGTCATATTCAGGGATTTTACTTTCATATTGACTGAAACTGGTCCAAAAATGATCCACGAGATGACATGATAATTGAAACAGGAACTCAGTGCAATAAATTATTATATCAGGGTCCACAAATTTGAGTTTTTTAATCATAAACAGGGTACCTCTTTCAGAATCCCAGTGGAACACCCCTACCCAAATTCTGGCGGAGCACCCCCCGGGGGTCTTACTGTGAGTGCTTTAGGTCATTCAAAGTATGGGCCGTCATTCAACTAAACATAAGTAATCAAAGTATGAGAGAATAACAATGGGAAACACAAAATCATTCTAGGTATTTAGTTGGACCACTTTTTAGGGAAAGGGAGTTTTGAATTCCCCTATTTTCCCTCCATAGCAGTGGAAAGAGGGTCGAGATCTATCACCTAATGTATTTTGCTTGTTGCAAGACCCCTTGCAGCACTTCGCAATGTAGCTCAATTTGAAGAAAAAAGGTTTCCAATATTCTCAGGAGATTGAAATTCTTTTGTTTTGTCCTCCAAAGGATCTATTACTTTGCGCCCTAGTTAAAATTTAAAGGCCTGAGATTTTTGTTGTGTAAAATAAGGTTTTTTTTTTCAATCAATTTTAAACTAGGGCTCAAAGTAATAGATCCCTTAATTTTGGAGCACTTAATGTACGTCTCGTATATGTAGCACCAACACTTTTTTATACATGTAGATTTAGATCCAACTAAAGTCAAACTATGCAGTCCATATTGCAAGAAAAGATCATATTAAAGTGAAATATTGAAATACTATTTAAACTGGCGAGAGAATTTGAAAATAAGCTTAAAAGTCAAATATTTTGGCGAGATTTTGTGTGATTTTATGTACAGATTTCATATCCACATGCAATACGTCTGCACGCAGGCTAACATGATTTTGAGTTAAAATGAGGCCATGTAACGACCATAAGCTAAGCTTAATAATCATTTATATGGCTTTCTACTCTGTGCTATACAAATAAAATTCATATATTTAACTAAACATATAAATAGTATCAAAGTATGGTTTATACTTACATAAAAAGGACGATCGATCAGAATTTCTCTATACCACAGGAAACCCAACATGCCACGTTCGAAGTGAATCAAGTGACTTTTGCGAGATGGGTGGTGGGGGGGGGGGGGGGGGGCAATTAGGCAATTAAAGGAAATAAACAAAGAATCTGATTATATCTCAACAAAAAACAAAAAAAACAAAAAAAAGAAGGCCCTTTGCAGCTCAGTAATCACGTGCTGATTAATTCACTGAGAGCAAATGAATGAACATCTTGATTCCCATGGGTGAAATTTACTGAAGAGCAAACACACTTTCTACAACCTGTTTCGAGAGATCGTAATACACTGCATTTAGTAACACAGTTCTTTATATGTAGCTAAAAGTCTCAAATATTCCTCAAAAATATTAACAAAAACTCATAACTAAAGTTCACGTGCTGTGTTAACTACTAGTTCTACCTCAATAGCACCCAGTGTGTCTCGGACAAATTATCTAGCCCTGGTGATCTGTCGCGCACAGAATTCTTAAATATTGACAATTCGTTATTTTATGAATACTTATATATTCTCTATTTGCGTATGACCCATAATGGGGTAACCAATCAAAAAACTGTCCAAAATTGAAAGGTTTCTTAATTACATTTTCTACTATACCTGCTTTTATCTGTACAATACTGGTTATCAGTTTATTCCAAGTTATTTTTGCGTGTACAGATCATCAAGACGTTTGGTGTTACAGAAAATGTATTGACTTACGAAAAAATGTTTAAAATTTACCTTAAACGTCTTTAAGCTTCTATCTTTTTCTGTTTTATACTTCTTCATTATATTTTTGGTAATCAAACAAGGTATTTTCAACATTTTTTGATCAGCCTTCAGCAAAATAAGTGGGTTTTTACCCTCTGGTTACCCCCCAAAGACGCAAAGGATTATGTCTTCAAGCTTCTATCTTTTTCTATTTTATACTTCTTCATTATATTTTTGGTAATCAAACAAGGTATTTTCAACATTTTTTGATCAGCCTTCAGCAAAATAAGTGGGTTTTTACCCTCTGGTTACCCCCCAAAGACGCAAAGGATTATGAGTATGGAAAAGTAGAGAATACGCTTTAAAATAGTTACAGTAAATAGAGTAGCGATAGTTGGAGCACATGAGATCTTCCAATGCTCTCAAACAAGGACATGGGCGAATCATATGTACTTATTGACTGAGTGGGAGGGCCGTACGGGAAAATATTTGGCTCGAGGTCATGTCGTACGGACCGAGCGCAGCGAGGTCCGTACAAATGACCGAGAGCCAAATATTTTCCCGTACGGCCCGACCTAACTCAGTCAATAAGCATTTTATCATATGACCCTCACGAAAATAAAAATAATTAAGAAAAAGGAAGCGCGCGGATTCGAGCAGGGCCGGACGGGTTTTTCCGGCCCGCTTACGTCAACCCGTCCGGCCCCCATCACGTGACTTTTTCCAATGGTTTTATTAGAGCGCGCGAGCAGGGCCGTACGGGTCATATGATAAAATAGATTATGTAATTTAGACTTTATAGAAGAAAGAGTGGAAGCCAAAGATTTAGGAGTCAAAGGAAACGAAGGAAAAGAGAGCTGTTTGAAATAAGAACGAAGATCATTGTAAAGTTTAGTAGAACCATAAGTCAATGTTCACTTTCCATAGCTGATGCAAGGATTTTGCACCTTGGCAAGTCGTAGCAAGCCGCCCTGGTACGACGACCTAAAGTACCACGTGTTTCAGAAAGGAGCTGCATGGAACCTTCTTTTGAGACAACTTGTTGCATAAGGGTTTAGAAGTACATTGAAAAGAAGTGAGAGTTTTCTGCATTTAATGAGATCAAAGATAGATATCCACGGTAGTTTGGAGAATAAGGAAACGGACCTTTTGGTTCTGCCTTTTCTTTTTCTTTTTTTTTTTCTTTTTTTCTTTTTTTTTTTTGGTTCTGCAAATCATTGCCTGTTCAACCCCATGCAAGATCTATTGTTACGTCACTGTAGTCTACTTGCTCTGAGAATTGAGTGTTGGGTTCAAAGTTAATGTATGGCGTTTCTGTAATGAGCAAGGATTTAGTTTTTGTAATGTTTAGTTACGTCTTATTTTATGGGAATGGTTTTAAAAGGAGGCAAATAACTCGAGGAGGAGGGAGTGGTGTACGAGATGACGACAGTTTTTTTTTGCAATGAATACATATTTTTTCACTAAAGATTTTAGGTTTAAATTATCTTACAAGCTTTGGCCTGACTCCAGAATCTCTCTTTGATAAACTCATACAATTTCAAGTCATCCGAGTTTAACGTTTTTATAAGTTGTATGGTTGCCATAGAAACCTCGCTCATGTTATACAGATGATTAACCTTCTCTTTATAGACCCATGACGTAGCATTGGACGGTATGAACGATGGGAACCTCTTTTGTAGAATCTTTAGGTATATTTCAAGATGTTCAAGTAAACCTACTGCAGCATAATAACGACGAATGTTTTTTTTCGCTTTACGCAGAGCTCTCTTGTCTCCGTTCTTACAATACGAATGTTTACCACAGAAAAACCTTGTCATGACGTTACTCTCGCATCCTTTGTGTTGCAGCCGTAAGCATTCGTCTAAAGACTCGTCGAAGTTCCCGCTCTTTTCCAGCTCCTTAAGTCGGTGTTTCGGCCTTTCCTTGTTTCTACGAATATAGAAATAATGCGAAATAACCCGTTTAACAGGTTCTCGAACCTGATTAATATATGTATACGTAGAAGTCAGGTTCAATTTAAACCGGAAGTAAAAATGCGCGACAAAAACAAATCGTTTGACCTCTGGACGCGAGAGTTTTTTCCTGGCGTGCCTTGCAATGATCCCTGGGTAGACACGTGACTTCCCAGTATCGTACCAGTCCTCTGTGGTTGCAAACTCTAAAGGGAAGTTCATAGTTTGAGCAAAGGCGTCCAACCAGTACTGTGTGCTCGTACTGCCTGTCTTAAAAATCCTGTTGTAAAGTAGTATATCTGGGTTGAGTGGAAAGCATTGTGGATAATGGCCGTACGTTAATTTGTATTTATTATGGAACCAACCAGGGGTTCCCCCGCTTCCTTTTTGTCCGACCAGGAAGAGTTGACGAGTGTTGAAAGGAGATATCGTGTCTTTAGGTGAATAGAGCTGGGTGTAGATTATGATAACGAAGGATATACTCCAGCAAAAAATGAATACAATAAGGTAGTTGATTGTCTTCTTCGACATCCCTGCTCCTTGGTAACCCTCTACAGACAAAAGAATGGTTAATAATGATGACGTCAAAAATGATCACGTGATCGCTCTTTCGGGTTCTTGATCAACCTCGTTCCCAGGGCCCTCTCGGCCCGACTCCAAAACTAAATGGCGGTCGTCGGTCGTCTTCTCCCCGACGACCGCCATGATGCCCCTGTGAACGAGGTTGGTTCTTGATAATGCAGTAACCATTGATCACGTGATCTCGGGTTCTCGATGACGTAGTTGCCAATGTTGATCACGTGATCGGGTTGTTGATGAAATTTTTGATGACTCAGTAATCCCTGATGATCTTTATTATGTTATCATTATTTATTATAAGATAACTAACTACAAATGATCCTCAATCATGAGGCAAACAGACTTTTCCGCTGTGTTTCTCGATTACACAGTCGTTTAAACAGCTAGGTCACACTCGATTTTGTGCAGAATATTCACGAGTTCAAGTCAAGATCCGTCGAGTTTGTTTCGCGCGTCCCCCTCAACAGTCTAGTCCAAAATGCACTGCAATACCAACTCAAGCCATTCGTTTAACTAATCTCGGAATGGCTTTTAAAGCACACGGGGACAACCACAACACCTGCAAAGCGATGTGCTTCTCCTAACACCAATAATTCCCGCGTGCTTTTATAACTCGCGGACCCTGCAAACGCGCGCCTTTTCTATTTCTTCGATGAGACACACGTCAAGACACAGCTTAACGAGACAGAATAATGCTTGAATAACTAGAGACGTCATAAAACCGGGTGTTTTATATAAATAAAAGTTCAAGTTAAATACAAATAAAAATGGACGAAGTTGAATGAGGTTCAATGAAAAAAAATCAAATCGCAACAGAAAACTTGGAGCAAACAAAAGAAAGTACTAATTTTAGTAGAATCGTTATCACATTAATAAAAAAAACACTTTTCGTACCTGATAATAAAATATTTCAGTGTCTCTTGATCGTTTAACATCCGCTAGAAAGATGTAAATTTTAAATATTGACTTTTTCGAAACAAAGGCAGTTGATGAATCATTGATATCAGTGCTTTTGCGCATGCGTACTTCTTGCTGGTTCTTGAACGGGTCACTTTGCTCAATCATACGCGCTCTCTAGCGATTTTCTTTTTTTGTCGCGACGAAGAAGGTTTAGGTGGACGTCAATCACAAGGCGTTTTCATAACATTGTCGGAAAACACAAAGCTATACTGAGGGCACGTGCCTATGGATGTCATGGAAACACCTTAATTGACGTCCACCAAAAGCTTCTTCGTCGCTAATTGGAAGAAAAGAGCGGGAAATTTTGAGTTCGAAAAATCGTACACGCGTCTATCAAAAGAACAGAAAAGAGCGGGAAAAGTGGATTGTCTCAATTGGAAGACCGAGTTTTCCGGAACTTTCCTATCGGAATGATATTTATCATTTATTTTATGGCAGAACTTCCAGTTTTTCTGGTAAAAGTATTTGTAGTTTATGAAGCCATAAATAAGAAATCAGGCAATACCGCTGTGCTTCTTGATCACAGGTTCATTTACTCACGCGATGGTAAATATTGATCTCTAATGGGATTTTTATATGGTTATGGGCTACCTGTGCTTGACAGACAAGTACAAGCACGGTTCGATCAAACAGCCACCCGTATCTTCAGTGACATGGATTGTTACGTGGCCTGGCTTTCCATGACTTGAGCAGGTACAGCAATAAACAAATCGAAATAATAGCAAAATGGTTCATATTCTTTCAAACGATCGTTAAATGGTTTCCCCGAAGAACCGAGTCGAGTTCCTGAGACAGGCCTAATCATAAAATTCGTATTGACAAATAATTGAGGTTTCCAAAGAGACAATAGAAAAGGCCACAAGCCAAGAAAGCAGCTGAAAAACTCCAGAAAAAGAGTGTATTACTTATAGTATTATTCGATGGACCAAAAAGTTCAAACTACCATCAAAAAGAAGACAACAACCAAAAGATATTGTTTACTAACGATATATGTTAGATAAAAAAGGTATGATATTTTTACTTTTCGTTGCATTTGTTAGCTTCTATTTTCCCTTCAAAAGATATTCCTATATTTCCAGATATGGAATCCGAATACATCAGTCACCTGAATGGCTAGCAGAGGACTGCGGAATCCACGGAATCCGGCCACCTTTTATCAGGGTGTAAATTGGCCATTTCAAAAACGAGCAAGGGAATGAGTAGAATTTTGAATTTTAATCTAACTCTTCTAAAAATTCGAAAAGGCATCTCAAGATTAGTACGACAGGCAAGTTTGAACATGTTTCAATGAATAGAATTACAAGCTTTTAAAAGCGTCGAAATTTTACGAAGAAAGTTTGGTTAATAGTAGACATTAGGTACGCACGCCTCTATTAAGATTACAATTTAATAGATTTAGAATATATTTTAATTAGAATAAGATTCAAAAGTCGTGCACCCCATGCAGCCCCTTGCTCGTTTTTAAATTGAACAATACCGCTGTGCTCCTTAATTGCACTAGTTCAATATAACATCAGTGTTTGTTTATATGGGGGATAGAATCGCCAAATCCAATAGAAAATTCAACAAAATTTGCTCCTAGCTAAACAGTTTAATCTAAAATGGCCTGGTTTTCGGATATAATATGTGTTAATATATACTAAAAAATATTCTGAGCGTTTGCTGGCTATTCTACTTCTCTTCGTGGATTGATACGGGTTTTAGAGCAATTTTCGGTGAATTTGCGCTGATTTGACCCCGTCCGACGACCAATATCCTTTGCGTTTAAACAATAGATTGTTGAAGATTGTGTTTTGATGTGAAGTCATAATGAATTAGGGCAATTGTAGACTCATTTACTCAGGGTTAGCCTCGTATCAGTGTCTAAATATTCACAAATACCAACGGTAAAGTAAAGAATGCACAACTTCAAGAATATAAACTCCTTCACTGGAGCATATGAATATTCAGAAAACTCGACAGAAAACTCAAAACTGGAGTATTCAGCAATTTACAATCACCGAGTTTAATAAAATTCCACGGACCTTCACTGGAATACATGAATATTCTATAAAATTGAGGCTGGTCATGAGCAACAGAGAACTTGAAACTCGAGTATCAAAATATTATTCAAAATCTATACTTATATTGCCTCTTTGCTATGACGAGATTATTTTCACTTCAAGCTACGTGTCATTGCAGCTTAAAGCATAGTTTTTATTTTCCAAACTTTTAGAAGAAGTATTTCTTACCTTCCAGCAGCAAGCATGAAGATTTCTACCAAGTCCAACCTGTTTATCGGGTTTTTCTTCTTCTTCGTCTTCATGGCCGTGTTCTACTCGTATTGTGGAGGCCTCAATGTTTGCTTTACGTTCCCATTCCTAAACGGCATCAGAAGTGGCTCGGTTTCCAAGGGTAAAGTCTTGATGACGTCATACATCATTGACGAAAATGGAGAATCACGCGATGATGGTAAGATTCTGAGTATGCGCACTATTTTCTATATTCGCATCTTGATCGTCAGTGCAAAATACATCCCACATGAAGAAGTAGTACTCAACCCAGAAAAAAATCGAATTTAGCTGGTCATAGCAAGGGGTTAATCATCTACGGACTAGGGGCCGACTAACCTTTCCCTTAGGATTCGGCCGAGCTTCCTGATCAGTCCCTGGATAGCGGTGTCGGGGCCGAAATCTCCGGCATAGCCGTAAACGCTTCGCGCTGCCATACTGCGCTTCAGCACTGGGTCTGGAGGTATGGTCCCAACTTACACATAAAAAAAAAATTTTTTTTTTTGGTTTTCTCTTTAGCAAGCAATACAATATACTTCTACACCAAAGTCAAAGGTAAACCCCACCTACCAAAAGAAACGACGAGAAAGCCTGGTGACGAGAATAACACGAGGAAAAAGAATGGGTCGAGTTCCAATAATCCTCCATCCGACATCACAGGGAAAGTAGCGTTGGATATTTTACGGAAATCAAACACTTCATTAGAAGAAGCAAATCGCGAACTGTTTAGAGAAGAAAAAGTTGATAAACAAGTTGACAGAGAAGATTTGATCAAATCAAAGCCTATACCGACCCAGTTTACCCCGATTACGAAAAACCGAGGAGATCTGGGGATAAAGTATATGCAGCCACGAATTCATCTAATCAGAAAACCTCCGAGAAAGCTTAGAAAAATCAGGATTAACAGGCTTTCTAAACAGGGTCGTATTGATAAGGCACTGGAGAAAAAGCTTGAGAGAGCGGATGCGGTAATGCGCATGCGCAGACCTGGCAACGAACCTCATTTTTCGAAGATGTCGCATTTACGTAAAAAAGACTTGGGTAAAATAAGCGTCAATCAAAGAGAAGAAAAAAATAATTTTACAAACGAGGCTGTTAATCCACTGGACGTTTTAAAGTATAGAAACGAGTCTATTGTGTACGCACAACGACACAGCAACGAAGCTGAATGGCGGGGAAACACGAGCTTGACACCAAAGTCGAGTCGACATTTTAAACACAACTTTAAAAAATCTAGACTTCATATTCATGAAAATAAAACGTCGCCGGACGAAAAAAGAAGCAACAAAATAGAAAAGAAAGCTTTTCACTCCGAAAATAATTTGCTTGAGAAAAAAGGAAACCGTTTTGATGCGATGAAAAGTCTTGACAGCAAATTATTTACTAACAAGACTGAAGTTAGTAGTCAAGGCAACAATATGACGTCATCTGGTATGGTGAAAACGAAAAGGAACAAGAAGAAGAAGATAAAGGTCGAAGAAGGGAGCGGAATAAATTCAAACAGAAGTATTTCGACGAGAGAATTACGGCGGTCAATACGAAATATTAATGACCAACATATCAAACTGGCTCTTCAGTCAGCTCTCAATAAAGACGAACAGCAACTAAAAAACGATGTTATGAGAATAAAGACGTCCCAAGAAGGAAACTATCGGCCATTTAATCTTACTAGAGTGTTGAGGGAGCTTGTAACAGAGGCAGAGACCCCTGGCGAATTTAGCGAAAAATTCGCAAGAGCAAAGCAAGAGCTTCTGTTAAAAAGACGTAATAGTGACGCGGACAAACCTTTAGTAAGGGTAAAGCGTTTAGGAAGGATAAATAACCAAAGCGAAAAAACACTTATTAGAGTCAAAAGATTAGAAGATGAAGACCCAAACGATTTGGACAACAAATTGTCGCTGGATGGTCGGCTTGATAGAGCTAAAAAGATTTAAACGGATTGACAAGTCAAACTTGCTGAAAGAACAATAGCAACTGGAACTTTTGTAGGCTTTCTTAGGACCACATTATGATCAATTTATAGTGAACTATTTTTCGGTTATTTTCAGTGCATATTTTCAACCGCTTGGTCATTGTAGCAAATGGCCACGAGGACGAGCAATATTGAGGCTGATTGGAGTATAAAAGTCTATCTCTTTTCGATAAAAGAACTAGCGGATATATTTCTAGTAGTTGTCATTGCAGTGCAATTTGTGGCTAATTTTAAGGGGACGAGATAGACGCCATCTTGGAAATATGTCCCGTAAAACAGCCCCACAATGCACTTCAACACCAACTCGACCCAGTCTTTTCCAAAACCTCGGAGTGGCTATATATAAGAAAGGACGAAATAGCCACCATCGTAAAAAATATGTCCCCTAAATCAGTCCCACAATGCACTGCAATTGCAGCTCGACCCAGTCTTTTCCTTGACCTCAGTATTTAAAGCGTTCTTTTAACTCTGTATTATCCACGCTTGCTTTAATGTAATTTTTCAAACTTTTGGAGTTAATATTCTACATATTCAGATGCTTCCACATAAGATATTTTAATTTCAAAGTTTTACAATGATATCTCACATTTTAGCTCTAAGTTTAATTTACGTTTTCCTCATTTATTATTTTAGGGCCGGGATTAGGAAGAAAATAGCTTTTTGCATCTTCGAGTGATACACAAGCTTTCGGTTTCCGATAAAGGTTGACGTACCATAACTTGGTGTTCTTTGTTTGCACATGACGTCATAGCCGCCATCTTGATCGGCTTTTACACAAGAATTGTCAGTGAATTCTCTTGTTATATCAACCAGCATTTCCGTCTTGTCTTTTGTTATTTCACTCTCTTCAGAATGATTAAAAACCAGCATTAACTTCGCTGTTCCCAACATAGTTCGGCATCAGAACTCGGTGGGAGTTCGACACCCGATATTGATCGGCCAAGGCTCGGTATCAGCTCGATTCCCGATAGAGTTCGGCACCAAAGTTTGGCATGCTTAATTAAATTTAATTTTCCATTAACTACCCTGAGAAGCATCAACCACATTCCTCATGACCACATTCCATCTTTCGAGTGAAAAAAATGATACACATACGGGCATTTTACTCTGGCGTAATCAAGGCCACGTAAATAGACACTGTCCATCAAATCGTAATCGTCTCCTCCCCACTTGTATTTATTTTTGTCGTCCATCGTGAACCCCCCGACTCGGTCCCAGTCCGACTTGTACATGGCAACAATACCAAAGCCTTGTACCTCGTAGTAACCATAGTAACCAGCAAATAAATTGTTTAGTGTGGAGCATTCAAATTGGCGGACGATGATTGGACAATAGATCAGATGGCCTTCAATAGTGTGCTGTAAAGAAACAGGAAAGTCAGTCTATACGTAGTGAGGAAGGGACTGATTTCAATGGGACTATTTGGGTGGCTCGACCCAGGAATACTCTGATCTACACGCAGTGAGGAAGGGACTGATTTCAATGGGACCATTTGGGTGGCTCGACCCAGGAATGCTCTGATCTACACGCAGTGAGGAAGGGACTGATTTCAATGGGACCATTTGGGTGGCTCAACCCAGGAATACTCTGATCTACACGCAGTAAGGGACTGATTTCAATGGGACCATTTGGGTGGCTCGACCCAGAAATGCTCTGATATACACGCAGATAGGAAGGGACTGATTTCAATGGGACCATTTGGGTGGCTGAACCCAGAAATACTCTCTTTAATATTTTCGGGATGTTTACCTTTCTAATATCATTCAATAATGCCTCTCCAAACTTCAAATGCAAATCTACCAAGAATACTATCTTGTGGGGATCGTCCACAAGATCTATGGCCATGTTAAAGGACTCTCTTCGAGAATAACGACCTGGTTTACCAACAGTCTTTATTCGATGACCAATTCCACTGTCCCGCACAGCTTTCTTTAAATCGAGATCTTGACTCTCGTAGTCAAATATTATAATATCAACATTAGAATCTCCTGTTTGCCTCAGGAACTTGGCCATGTCGTCTAGGAAGATTTTCACCCATGTGCCTTGGTTTTTGGCTGTGATTACAAATGTTATCTTAGCATTTCGTTTCCATTGCATCTGATCAATATAATAAAGCTGATGGGGATTGTTTTTGTCTTGATACAGATATTCCGATAGATGGATTGTTTTATTGTTCGGTGTAGTCTTCATCAAGTCCAATTCCAGTAAATATCGACTGCCGTTCGTGACGTTGGTCGTTTCGATGTTGACAACAGACTTTAGTATATAAGTCCTGTGTAGAAAGAGAATTGATAATAAAACCCATCACCTCGGGCATGTTTTTACATTTCAGACCAGGTGTCATTCCCTAGAGTATCATTTCTTTGTTTAACGGTTGAACATGAGAAGACACATGAATATGGATACAACTCAAACAAAGAATCTTATTCTCAAGACCACGTGTCACTCCCTAGAGTATTATTTCTTTGTTTAACAGTTGCACATGAGAAGACACATGAATATGGATACAACTCAAACAAAGAATCTTATTCTCAAGACCATGTGTCATTCCCTAGAGTATCATTTCTTTATTTAACAGTTGCACATGAGAAGACACATGAATATGGATACAACTCAAACAAAGAATCTTATTCTCAAGACCATGTGTCATTCCCTAGAGTATCATTTCTTTATTTAACAGTTGCACATGAGAAGACACATGAATATGGATACAACTCAAACAAAGAATCTTATTCTCAAGACCATGTGTCATTCCCTAGAGTATCATTTCTTTGTTTAACGGTTGAACATGAGAAGACACATGAATATGGATACAACACAAACAAAGAATCTTATTCTCAAGACCACGTGTAATTCCCTAGAGTATCATTTCTTTGCTTAACGGTAGTACATGACAAGACAAATGAATATGGATACAACTCAAACAAAGAATCTAATTCTCAAGTCAACGTGTCATTCCCTAGAGTATCATTTCTTTGTTTAACGGTTGTGCATGAGAAGACACATGAATATGGATACAACACAAACAAAGAATCTTATTCTCAAGACCACGTGTCATTCCCTAGAGTATCATTTCTTTGTTTAACGGTTGTGCATGAGAAGACACATGAATATGGATACAACTCAAACAAAGAATCTTATTCTCAAGACCAAGTGTCATTCCCTAGAGTATCATTTCTTTGTTTAACGGTTGCACACGAGAAGACACATGAATATGGATATGACTCAAACAAAGAATCTTATTCTCAAGACCACGTGTCATTCCCTAGAATATCATTTCTTTGTTTAACAGTTGCACATGAGAAGACACATGAATATGAATACAACTCAAACAAAGAATCTTATTCTCAAGACCACGTGTCATTCCCTAGAGTATTATTTCTTTGTTTAACGGTTGTACATGAGAAGACACATGAATATGGATACAACTCAAACAAAGAATCTTGTGTGGTCTAAAATGGGAAAACTTTACGCCCAAGCTGAAGAACGATCAGCTACAAGGAAGAATCGGGATTTTAACCACCCATCCATTAATTTATAGATTAAGGAATTCAAAAAATATATATGCGTAATATGTTCTTTTACGCTGGAATTATTCAATAAAAATGTAAATTTGTTTCTTTAAAGCTGACGTGGCGAACGCGGTGATTATTAGATAATTTTGTGTGCGAAATTCGTACAACCACGGTAATGAAAATAGATTAAACACAAAAAATATGGAGGGGCTAAATTAATTAAAAAGAAATCCAGACAAATATCACAATTACTAATAATATTTACACTTTTTAATCTATTGACACACTTTGCGTTCTTGGAGAAGCTGAAAGTTGTCACGTTTGCTGCTTCCTTCCTTCCTTCCTTTTTTCCCTCCCTTCTTCATTCCTTCCTTCCTTCCCTCCTTACTTCCTTCCTTCCTTTCTTTCTTCCTTCCATCCATCCATCCTTCCTTCTTTCCCTCCTTACTTCCTTCCTTCCTTCCTTCCTTCCTTCCTTCCTTCCTTCCTTCCTTCCTTTCTTCCTTTCTTCCTTCCTTCCTTTCTTCCTTCCATCCATCTTTCCTTCCTTCCTTCCTTCCTTCCTTCACAAATTTACGTACAAAATAGTAACAAATTCGATTTCAAAGAGGATACTTACTCATTAGTAGAAGCATTCAACCTGTCCATATAGGATGCTACAATGGCCATAGCGTCCTCTTCTCCCATACCGAACGAATCCCAAGGTACTACATCCCATTCAAAGATGTTCTTCACCTTCGGCTCAAACGGATAGACGTTCGTTCCATGGAAATGTTTCGATAGTGATTCGTACGGTTCCTTGAGGCTCCTTTCTGAGTGGTGAATTTCGTTTAAGAATCCCAAATCAACAACTGGTAAAACTTGTTTGAATTCATCATGTTCTGCGTACGTGAGATGACGTTGAAGCAAAAAGGGATTTTCTGTGGTTAAGTTCTTGCAGCTTTCAGCCTCGGGTATCAAAACATCGTAGTGAAAAATGTCAAGATTAGTATCCGAATCTTCTGTAAAATAGGGGGATAAATATTCTAGTGGTATGTCAGAAAAGTTTGCATTAACAGAGTCTTTCCACTGGACAACAAGATGCTCGTCATGACCAAATTGTACATGGATGATGTCGATGAAGTATTTCTTGCCCGCTATGAGTTCTATTTCATTGGATATTTGAGTAGAATATTTCCAGTAATCATATTTGTATGCCCAGGCGTTTTGTTTCTTTTCTCCTACTTTGGCGATAAGAACTGAATTCTCACTTTTCTCATCGGAACTGAGCCAAATCTCCGACGAATCATCCGAAGAAATAGCGAACCTATACGAAGCGGTTTTCGGAGGCTGAAGAAAACCAAAGATTCTCTCCGCGTATCTTTTATTTCCGGGCCAAGAGAATTCTGTTCCATTGATGATTGTTCTTTTGTTTGGAGCTTTTGGAAAAAGTGGAACGTTGCAAAGAGAATCCACGCATGAGCAGCACACGTTCAGCCACATATGTTGGCTGAGTCCATGGAGTTCACTTTTCTGCCCAACATCATCTATCGTACCTTCCCATACAATACGAGTCTCAATCAAATTCAACAAGTTGTATTTTGAAATATTAACTCTAGTTTTTGAAACTGTTAACAAAATGTGATGTTAAAAATAAAAGTGAGTAAACCGAGAAAAATAATAGACACTTTCACAAAACTTGCAGATAAAGGAAACATTTTGTAGGTGTCTGAGTTGAGTTGCTCAACAGAGATACTTAAAGTGAAAATGAGAAAGTCGAATTGATTTGACAACCTTTTAGTTGTCAGTCAAGAGAAGCGCCAATTTTTTCAAATCTTAGTGACATTCCTAGCAACGACAACAAGGTTAACACTCTTTTTAAAATACATTCATTTTTGGTGGCAAACGTCACTCACTTTTAACTCGTTTCAGTTTCTTCAATGCTCAACTCAAAACTATAACCATTCGAAAATATTATTTTGAAATAGAAAAGTAATGAAGTTGGTTATTCTTTTTCAAACTTAGTATGATATTTAATTATTAGCAACGACAACAAGACTAAATACTATTTTTTTAAATACATTCATTTTTGGTGGCAAACATCACTCACTCGTTTCAGTTTCTTCAATGCTCAACTCAAAACTATAACCATTCAAAAATATTATTTTAAAATAGAAAAGTAATGAAGTTGGTTATTTTTTTCAAACTTAGTATGATATTTAATTATCAGCAACGACAACAAGACTAAATACTATTTTTTTAAATACATTCATTTTTGGTGGCAAACATCACTCACTCGTTTCAGTTTCTTCAACAATGCTCAACTCAAAACTATAATGACTCAAAAATATTATTTCAAAATAGCAAAGTAATGAAGTTAATAACTTTTTTCACAATTAGTATGATATTTAATTATCTTTTGAGGAAGATTTACTTGAATTGCGTAAAAGCAGTTATCGAGAAATTAATTTTATAAATACTTAGAAACCATGCTGTCGGCGTGTATTGAGGTATTGAATGGTACGATATTTTAATTGTTACTATAGATTAACAGCTTAAACTGTCTGAGAATTCGAATTAACAAATAAAAATTGATATAAGGAAGGAATTGGAACAAAAAAAAAAGATAATTTTCTAGCTAAAAATCGAGATAAGAGTCAAAAAACGATTGATGTATATTGAAAATTTTTCGGTTCGTAGAACGAGGAAATTATTTCTTAAACGTTTCTTATTCAAAAAAAAAAAAAAAAAAAAAAATTAAAGTATCTTTTTCATAAGAGGACGTGGAGGAATCGTTTTGTTAATAATCCTCTATTGTTTTATATGATTAAATAAAGAAATTAATATATTTATGACGTTTGTACTCTGTGACGTGTTCTTTCTGGTTCAACCTACGCTTTAAATCACCAAAGACAAACATTCAAAATCTATGTTCTCATGTTACTAAAAATAGGAAGTCGGACTTTGTAGTGAAAAAACTGAATGGGATTGAATAAGATTTAGAAAAATTTGGAGTATTGAAATACAAATATAAAGTGATTTCAATGAACCGAACTTTAAGGATCTGTGAGTTAGCCATGCCCTGACTAAGATCAGCCCAGAGGTTGTTTCAGGGTTCTATCTGTAAGTTAGCCATGCCCTGACTTAGATCAGCCCAGAGGTTGTTTCAGGGTTCTATCTGTAAGTTAGCCATGCCCTGACTTAGATCAGCCCAGAGGTTGTTTCAGGGTTCTATCTGTAAGTTAGCCATGCCCTGACTTAGATCAGCCCAGAGGTTGTTTCAGGGTTCTATCTGTAAGTTAGCCATGCCCTGACTTAGATCAGCCCAGAGGTTGTTTCAGGGTTCTATCTGTAGGTTAGCCATGCCCTGACTTAGATCAGCCCAGAGGTTGTTTCAGGGTTCTATCTGTAAGTTAGCCATGCCCTGACTTAGATCAGCCCAGAGGTTGTTTCAGGGTTTGATCTGTGAGTTAGCCATGCCCTGACTAAGATCAGCCCAGAGGTTGTTTCAGGGTTCTATCTGTAAGTTAGCCATGCCCTGACTTAGATCAGCCCAGAGGTTGTTTCAGGGTTCTATCTGTGAGTTAGCCATGCCCTGACTTAGATCAGCCCAGAGGTTGTTTCAGGGTTCTATCTGTAAGTTAGCCATGCCCTGACTTAGATCAGCCCAGAGGCTGTTTCAGGGTTCCATCTGTGAGTTAGCCATGCCCTGACTTAGATCAGCCCAGAGGCTGTTTCAGGGTTCCATCTGTGAGTTAGCCATGCCCTGACTTAGATCAGCCCAGAGGTTGTTTTAGGGTTCAATCTGTGAGTTAGCCATGCCCTGACATAGATCAGACCAGAGGTTGTTTTAGGGTTCAATCTGTGAGTTAGCCATGGCCTGACATAGATCAGACCAGAGGTTGTTTCAGGGTTTGATCTGTGAGTTAGCCATGTCCTGACTTAGATCAGCCCAGAGGCTGTTTCAGGGTTCCATCTGTGAGTTAGCCATGCCCTGACTTAGATCAGCCCAGAGGTTGTTTTAGGGTTCAATCTGTGAGTTAGCCATGTCCTGACTTAGATCAGCCCAGAGGCTGTTTCAGGGTTCCATCTGTGAGTTAGCCATGCCCTGACATAGATCAGCCCAGAGGTTGTTTCAGGGTTCAATCTGTGAGTTAGCCATGCCCTGACATAGATCAGCCCAGAGGTTGTTTCAGGGTTCGATCTGTAAGTTAGCCATGCCCTGACCTAGATCAGCCCAGAGGTTGTTTCAGAGTTTGTTAAAAACATATTTGACTATTTAAGCAGTAGTAAACGATTACTAGCGAACTTTTTGCGTCGCCAGGAAGATATATTCTTCCTTCATTATTATTGCTTGGAAACAATCCTACACAAAAGCGCATTAACATCCGGCAAGAAAGCATAAATAAGAGAGGGAAACTTCTTAATAACGCACGCGCCATGTTGGGCTATTTTTAGTAAACGGATGTAAATTTGAGAAAGTTTCATTTTCGATGCGTAATAAATTAATGGTTGAAAAAACTTGGCGAATTTAGAACACGAATTTTTAATTTTATCTTTCGAAATGACTGCCTGCATGATACAGCTTTTTAAAATCCCTTATTATTTTTAAGACTTATTTTAAAACCAAAGCGAACCAAAAGAATAAATACTTTCTTCGATTTATACCACGTTAATAAAACCGATATATAAAACGACTTGATTTTTCAAAGACGACGGCACGGCGGCCATTTTGAATAAAACTCAACTTGATTGACACATGTCAATCAAACGATGTGAAAGATACGAAGACAAGATCGCTTGACGCCCTGGCGGCCATTTTGAAATGAAACTCAACAATGGTTGACACATGTCAATCAATGAGAGATAAGAAGACAAGGTAGAGTGAGAAGAGCAAAATAGCAGCTACAGTGTATTTTGAAAAGAAAAAGATCTTGATTGACACATGTCAATCAATGAAAGTGAACGATCGTGATTAGGTTGGATATATAAAGCTAACTTTGATTGACACTTCAATCAACCAATGTGAACGATGGGAGTTTGAAATCTCTAGGGAATCCCGATTCAAGTAAACCCTAAGCTTATCCCGTCCCTCAGGAATCCCGCTACACCTGACATTTAAAGTAGTCCTTGAGTGGTGACAACAGATGCCTTATGACGGGTACGCTCCACGCGTTACCAAGCAGACGCTGGCGTTGAGGTCGTCCCATGTTGTTGACGTCCGTGTAGTGACTAGGAAACCCAAATAACCTTTAAAGAATGAAAACGTCATTATCAGTTGATGTGAAATAGTGACGTAAAGAAACCTGCGAAAATAGTCAAATTTCGACATCCTGGTTGAGTGAACGAGCACAAAAAATTCCTCCAGAGCAATAATAATATAAAATCATTAATCATATCCTTTTTGTAATCACTACCAAATCCTGCAATCTGATTGGTTCAGAGGAGTGCGATTAATTCCCAAATCGCATCCTTAGGAGCTATTAATCGCATCCTTTTGAGCTCTTAATCGCATCTTTTTGAAAGAACCAATCACAGAACAGAATTCTTACATTCAGCTAATCAGAGAATAGAATGATTAGCATTATTTATGAATAATTAATGATTTGCTGATAAATCGTTTATTTTATACCAGGAAAAAACCTGATTGATTTAATTCTTCTTCTACATTAAATTGACATTCTGGTTGAGGTGAACGAGCACAAAAAATTCCTCCAGAGCAATAACGATATAAAATCATTAATTATTATGCGCGTGTGAGCATCTTCCTATGTAACACGCGCAATATAAGTATTAAATTATCAAAATATTATTAAATTATTGATTCACTAATCGAGCGCTCATTAGCAACGATATTTTTTCATTTGGTGGCATGGAAATCCATAATTTCAAGAGGAAAAGTTACACTTCAGTTTTACAAATTTTCTCGATTTCGATTAGCTAATATTTAGTTTTTAAAACAGCTGTAAAATCATCAGACGGGCTTCCTGTATCTTACCTCTCCATTTCCGTACACCACAAAATATCTTCCCGCTCCATGCCCTCGCGGTCACTGACTACCACAGGGAGCAAGTTCTTCTTTGTTTGTCTCAGGGAGTTTGCATTGGTAGTGATTGTTTGAACCTTTGTAAACTAAGAAAGACAAAATTATTCACGGTGGGGTAAGGTGGGCACCCAGGGTGGGTGGGGTAGTCAGTGCTCACTACTCGTACTTACCCTTGCCTTTCTTCCACAGTTTGGTTCCAAACATTCTTGTAGCGTCAGCTTATCGCCAGCGACTGGTCTGGTGGGTCTGCAAGGACACGGTGAAGAATCCGAGCTCATTGTGTGACTGAAAAGCGTGTACCGTGCCGTGATGGTGTCAAACAATATAGCCTATTTGATATACTTTTCAGCAAATTGTAGAATGATTGCTTTGTCTCCCGCTAACAGATTTAAGAGCACCTTGCGTCCAACAGACGACTACCGGTGGAATGATTTCCCATTTCATACTACGTATTATTCCCTTGAGTATCATTTCTTTGTTTAACAGTTGCACAGAAGGCAACATGACTAGAAGACACATGAATATGGATACAGCTCAAAC